>NCKU01001252.1:259-27454 GCA_003675995.1 Dinothrombium tinctorium | reverse complement strand
TTTTTTAAATCTAAAGATATTTTATTCTTTAGTTTTAAAACTAAAAACTGTTATTTTCAAAACTAATTTTGAAGGCGTTGTTTGAAAACTTCTGTTTTCGGCTGCGCCGAATAATTCGGCGCGATCTGTAAAATTTCGGCAATTTCGGCGAAAAAATGTGGTCCAATTTAAAAAATTTTTGCATCATAGTGCTAGATTTTTAACTGCCGACAAAGATCTAATGTTATCTTAAATTTCGGCGATGCCGAAAAAACACATCTCTAATAATCACATTATTGTTTCGTCTATTATTGCTTCTAAATTTATATTTAATTTCTAATTCTTTTGCAAGCTTATATATGATTTCATTTCCTTAATGAAATTTTTTAAACAAAATTTTTATTTATTTTTAATGTAATTAAATCTCAATTACATATTAAATTTTCAATTACAATTACAATTACATTGATTTTATGGAAGTAATTAAATACCTAATTAATTACAATGTAATTAATTGTAATTGTAATTTGTACAACACTAATTGTTTCTAACAGACATTTTTTCGAAAAGTGCGATATATTTAAATTCAAAACTTTTTTCAAAGTTTTTAAAGCTTGTTTCATTGATGAAGTCACAACATTTTGATTTCTTACATAAAAGTAATTTTTTAATTTTAACCATCGAATCATTTTTAATAATCAGAAAAATATTCTCAAATAGTATTTTGATGCTGGAATTTATATTTGAGCAAAAATAAGCGAGCGCAATAAAACTTTTTCGCAAAATTTTACATACGAAAAACTCGATTACATGTTACTAATTTTGTTTTCATTATTGCTCAGTTCGCTATCGTCGGTATTCCTCTTTGTTTCACAACTATTCTTGAGCTTTTCACAGGTCTAACCGTCATGAAAAGTTTCACAAGTGAAAAAATGTGAGAAGCTAGCGATATCTTATGTCGAATTTGTATATCGCCTATCTAGAGTTAATTTTTTCAGAAATAATAAGCACTCGCTAGAGAGAATGGACTATATGTAAGCAAATAAATCGACTCATTTTCAATATGAAATTCGTAAATGAAACAAAAATGAACAAAAACCATGACCCTCAATTCTCATGCATCAAGCGCTTCGCTTGAAAATAAAAGAAAAAAGACTTTGAAAGCACCTTGAAAAAATTATTCAACAATTCGGCGATTAACTCAAACTTGAATTTCTATTACTTTCATTTTTTCATACACGAACGATTTTTTGAAATTATTCTTGAAAAGCAGATGGCGCCATGCTTTCGCTTCGTAGATGCTTTGCTCAGAATTAAAAACAACTATTTTTAGAAGCAACGTAATTGAATAAAGGCTTGTTCAATGTATAAATGCAAAAGATGCATTTTATTTTTTGATTTTTACGTGTCTCGAAATTCGAATCGAAAACAATCGCTTGTTTTAAGCGAAGAAGAAACTCGCTTCAATTGAGTGATTAAACTTTTCTTTGAAATGTTGTGACCTTTTTTTAGATTGAAAACTCTCAGCCCTCAGGTGTTTTGCGGTAAACATTGTAAAAATTATCGAGAATTTACAGTATTTTTGTTTTCTCACAGCTGTAAAAACGATTATGCAATTTTCACTGTAACTGCAATCGTTTCTAAACATGTTGCTCAATTTTTGACTTCTTTAAAAGAATAAAAAACTTTTAAAACAAGTTGAGCTCACGAAGCTATCTAATGAGATACGCCCTAAGACATCTTTAATTGATTTTTCTCTTTAAATTTAGATTTGATCTTGAAACGAACTTTTTAAGAAGCTCAGATAACTCATTTGAATAATTTTTCACCATTTTTTATGTATTTCGGGAAAAAATAATCTCTGTGAAAGTATGCATTGCACAATCGAGCTTTTATTTTTGCTCATTTGCTCGCATTTGTTGAGAATAAATGAATATTTTTTACAAACTAAAACACTTATTTAATTAACAGTTTTATGTGTCATTTTAATCGTCGTTTCTATCGTGAGAATTAATGAACTCAATGATGTTGAACTGATAATTGAGTGCGAATAAAAATTTTTAATGCATTCGTACAACTTTTTATTGCCCGACATAAAATGATTGCGTGTTTAAATATTTCGCATTCATTGATAGAAAAATTTTGCTTTTAAGGCAGATTTTGAAAATATAATTTCTGCGAAATTTTATAAATTTTTAAAATCTTTCACTTTTTCACTTGACAAATTCTTGTTTCTGGAAAAAGATCTTTGCCTATAACTTTGCCTATCAGAGAAGGTCGAAATATAATTCAAAAGGAAAGTCAAATGAAATTACTTCGAAAAAAATTTCAAAAATAACAAATGCTTGAATATTTCATTAATCTAATTTATTTGATTTTGATCAATGTTTTTTAAAATTAAAAATTTTACCTAAAACTATAAGCATTGCTCTTAAAATCGGTGAACTGAGAAAGGGCTTTCATAATGAATAATTATTATATTTTCAGAAGATGAATAATTATTATAAAAATTTTAAAAGCATGTAAAAGATACAATGAAAGAAAGATACTTGAATCAATCTATATACATAAAACAAAAACTAACAATCTCAATCAAGATGATGGTATAAAGCTGTACGATTTCTGGATTCATGCTTTGCGCGAGTGAATGTGGTCATTGTTTTGATTTTTTCATTGTTTCTTTCCTGATGATGGTCAAAGTGTTGACCGAAATATGTCGAAAGTATTTTTTAAAAATTGAATAAATCCTATGTTTTGTTACTACGTCAAAGTTAAGGTGTTAAATTATCGAAGAATAATTATTATGTTTACAAGCTTGATGTGTTAACTAAACATATATTTTGCACGTTTAATTCCATATAAAGATTTGTAGATTTTCTTTATACAAGAAAATAAGCATTTTATTTGAGGAAATTGTACGAAAATAGTTTTTGAATTTTTAATCTTTCCTAATGTAAAGAATTAAGCTTCTTAAAGCAAAAAATTCGCTTAATGACTCATAATTTTGAAGTTTGCTGTCTAAAAAGCATATTGTCTATGTGTATTATGTCTAGCAATTAAACAAAATCTAGTAAAAGAATGTTCGTCTCTTGTTATTTTAAGGTATTTAAATCAAAATTGTAATACTAATAACAACGAAACTCTAAACTGCTTAAATCAAATTCTGTTGTCAAATGCACACGCTTCGTATTTGATTGCGGAAAAAGGGCGACAAAAGTTTTAAAGAGAGAATTCTTTTCCTGCCCAATTACCTTAATTCATTTCTCCTGAAAATAAATTCTAGTTTTCAAAGTGGTAACATATGTAAGTGACACAAACCACGTTTGGATTGTGTCAAAATGAGAGCATTTTTTAAAGTAAGAAAAGTTTATGAATCCTTCAATAAATATTTGAGTTTTTATTCTTCAAAACGAGATGTTTAAATATCGTTTTGATGCGTGCGCACTAACATTCGGAAATGATATTGACATTGTGACGAAAATGGGTGAAATTACAAAAGTTATTGAAACATGAAAGGAATAATCCTTCAACTTGATTGATTGATGCATTTTGAAAAACGATTTCTATTAAATAAAATTTATGAAAGCATAAAAAAAGCATTGAGAAACTCAGATAAACTTTATATTTTTCAATTACCGTATATTCCCTCACAAAAGGAAGCATGTTGTTCTATTCGAAATAAGGCAGCGTGCCGAGCAATTCGAAATATAAAAACTTGCCGGTTTACAGAGCTGAAAAACAAGAGTTTGAGCAAATAATATAGTTCAATTGCAACCGAAGAGTTTGACGTAAACAACAAACAAAAACTTTTATATTTATTTTAGATTTTGAATATTAAATAAAAATGAAACAAAGTGAGAGGCGAAAAAATCGAATTTCAGGACACACCGACATGCCGCTTATTGCGAGGGAATACGGTAATTGTTTGTTTAAGTCTAAATTTGATGAAAAAGCGGAAGAAAAAGAATTTATTTACCAAGCAGCGTATTTACTTTTACAGAGCTTTACGTGCGTATTGAATTACTATTTAAAGCACATGTTTGAAGAGATTTAAGCGCCAAGGATTTGGCTTACTTCCAATTAAAATTATTTTATTAAAATCTGTATGTAAAATAAGTGGACGTGTCTTGTTTTTTCACATGAAAGATCGTCGTTTTTTTTTAAGAATGACATTAAGTGTATGAGATAAATCCTAGAAAAAATTTCATGAACGTTCGTTTAATGAGCAGCGACGAAACTTTGCATGCACTTTGAGTGGTATAAAAGATCGATAAAAGTCAGAAGCTAAATTGGTATAGAAAATGTTTCGCAAGCAGCGATCAAAACAAAAAAGAAAATATCTCATTTTCGCTTATGAAAAATTTTGCGATAAATTATCTTCGCGATACGTCGTTTTTCGTTTGAATATAAATTCTTCATCTCGAGATTGTTATGAAAAACGTTTCATTTCATTACTCGAGCTTTATTCGAGATAAAATTATAGAAAAAAAAACTGTTTTTCAATCAAAATTTTTTGTTGTTGTTGTTTATCTTTTGAACCAAAAGTATGTAAAAGTAAAAAAGTTAATTAATGGGATTGATAATCTTATTTTATGGCGTACATGCACCCAAATCTATTTCATCTATTTTCAGAAGAAGTTTATTAAACATTTATCACCACTTCATAATAAACTAAAGTGATTTGTATTTTTGAAAAGCATCAATCTTTGATATTTTTTTTTGCGAAAGTGTTCAGTTATGAATTGTTTTCGACAAGAAATAGTGTTTATCATATGGAAAGTCACTTCTGCTTCCACTTCTTATTCTTTAATGACCGTAACTTATGAATCGTTTGCTGTCTTTTCGAAAGCGCTCAATGTGCAGATCTTTATGTGATGAAAAATAAAATTTTTCTAATCAGTCCTTAATAAAGTTAACAGTCAGTGAAAAGCGTATCACTTCAATTTGTAAAACCTGTACTTCTATCGTAAGCCTTAATTTTGTTTAAAAAACAATGACCTCTCACTTTAGAATGACACACGATTTGTACAAAACAAAGATATTAATATTTGAAAGTGAGCCAAATCCTAGGTGATCAAATCGGTTCTTAAGCAAATGCTTTGCCGTAATAAGCGAAGACGTTATTCGCTTTTTCAACGCAATGTATTCGCTTTTTTCTGGCAATATGTTAAATCTATGCAACAATGGTAACTTATATTCTTTTTCCTTATTATTCCGCTTATTTATTAGATCTTTTTTCGTGCTGCAAACAATTATTTCGAAACTAACTTTCGTGTTTGCAATTTCTCTTCAATCGATAAGCACAGAAAAGAAAAACAAGAATTCAAAATAGCAACCTGATCGATCAACAACTTGCTTTTCATTAAAATTGCACAAATTTCATCACTTGAAGCTCATTAAAAAGCTTTTTTTCCAAGTGACATTTTCGCTTTCAATTTTTGAAAACTCAAAAGAAAGTCGTTTCGATTCTCGACTGCTCTAAAGCGATTTGAATACACTGCGCTTATTAAAAAAGGTAGGAAGCGTTTACAATCGATATCATTTGCAAGACTACTTTGCTTAGCCTTTTTGAATTAAGCTTAAATCAAATTACCTTTGAGCTTTTATTTTGAAATTAAAAATGTAAAATGAATTTGAAAAAAGATCACGAGAAATGAAGAGACGATGTTGAGACGAGAAAAATAAGCAAAATAATTATTTTCATAGTGTTGAGAAATGACAGAGGCCAATACACACATGTAAAAAATCAAATCAATCAGCAAAGAAGCTTCGAATCAGAGATGTTGGGCGAGTGACGGAAATAAGCTGTAATTGAACGATCTTATCCCTAATATTACTTATTTTGAATGATTTTGTTCGCTAAAATAACTCACTTCTTATGAATTAAGAGTTTGAAAATTTCAGCGCACTGCTAGCGCCACAATTCTTTCACAAAATTTATAATTTGAGTCAAATTGTTAAAATGAATATTACTTAGCATACGGCGAAATTAAAATTTACATTACTTCCAACTATATAAATTATAGTTTTTATCGTAATATACGTCAACGCAAGATGCATCTCTTACACGCGAACAGTAAGGATTTAATGAATATAAGCTTGTTAGAAAAAGAACATAACGCATTAAGATTGTAAGCAGTAACACAAAAACAAAAAATTTTTGAATTTTTAACTCGAACTTGAATGCAGGTTTCGTTTTGCAGCGTTTAATTTTCTAATACTCTAAGCGATATGTAGTTTCAGTGCGTGGTGTCACGAGCAACAGGTGAATTTTGTTCCATAGTCGAGTAAGTGAATTTGTAAGCCAATAAAAAGCAATGTGACAATGAACCGTGAATACGTGAGAGCAACTGTGAAATATGTTTTTCTTTCTGATGTGCCAGTACACCGAAAATTACTGATTACTTTTTTATCCAGAAGGAGAATCTGATTTTGAGATTTTGCTTCAGTAAAATCGTTTCAAAGTGTTTTCTTCGCTGAAAGTGTAACCTTCGTGAATAGCGACGACTCAATTTTGCTGTTTATACGTCGTAACTTTTTTCTAAAAACGAGAAATTGAATATTTCCAGTTTCAGTGAGAAATATGCGCGAAATGTCCTCTGCTTTTGTCGCATAGAACATTTGTTGAAAGTTCAATCAGTGACCTAAATTTCGCTCGTTCGACGAGATAGGACAGGCGAAGACACAAGCATCGAGCGAAGAGATCTGCGATTTGGAGTACTCGAGACAATCGTATGACGAGCGAGCAAATGAAGAGATAGCAGTTTGCAAGCGCGCTCATCGCCGTGTTTACATGCTCACTAAGACTGTATATCGTAGCCAAAGTGAGCGCGGTTATTGGTAAGTGCGTTCGAACGCGGCTCGCGGTGTGAGCGCGCGCTTGATGCGAGAGGATAATCGCGATCGCTCGCGCGATTAGGGCGAGAGGAAGTAAAGGGTCGAAAGCCGCCGGTTAAAGAACCAGTTTTTGCCCGACATTCATTTATCGGTCGTCAAACGAAAGAATCTTTTTGCGAAAATTGTTGTGACGTTCGCCGAGCGCCCAATGGGCGACGAGATGTGCCGAAAGCCTTAGCAACGTTGCCACTCGTTTTAAGCAAAGAGAATGAATTGAAAAACAGAGAAGCAGCGATAGCTGCAATCTGACATTTGTTGCGCAACACGTTTACAAAGTAGCGATCATTATTTGACGTACGCCGACTTTGAGTCGTCGTTGCGAAACTCGGTTCTAATGTGTACGAAAGTAGCGCTAAACTGGCTTCACGCGTTTGCCAACTCTAGCCGAGAAAGGTAACTGCTTAACTGTTTCAGCTACTTTTGATGCACTCACAATCGCTATTCAGTGTGTTTATCGCTGAAAAACAGTGTATCACTGTTCCACACCGAGATCGCACATTAATTGATCTTTGCGTGCTCCGCGAAATAACGCGACTATTGCGTAAATAATCGAAGGTACGTTCAATGCATACGTAAAGCGAATGTTTGCACTTGTGTTTGATGCAGTGTATTTTCACTGCGATCGCGCTTCTATCGTACCGTACAGAAGCTTCTTCGCGTATTCACTCGATGCACACGTAGTCGATTACTGCTGTTTCGAAACACAAAGCATTGCGCAATACTGCGGATATTTGGCTTTCGCTATCTACCAAATTGTAAGTTTCGCCAATCGTTTTTTTGCCTTTTCCGTTCTATTTTCTTTGCGCGCTTTTCTCACTTTCGCCGACATCAATCATCATTTAGTTCCTTTTCATCTTAAACTAACGGCACTTTACAACATCATATTTACCACACTGCTATGCGTCGCGCTCGTAAACATCGTTCGTAATCATTTTTTTTCACGTTTTGACATTGATTTTCAAATTTATTTCGCGTTGAAAAACTTGCTGGTTGAAATACGCTCTCATTTACTTTTCTTTCTCATCTAAAATTGTGTGCGAACTCAATGCATCTCTTGCAGCTGACCTCAAATGTTTTTCTTTTTTTACGTGTCTGGGCTAATTAGTTTGCGCTCGCTTTTTCACTCCTTTTTCGTTTTGTAACTTTGTTGGTTTACGTGCCCCCTGTTAGCACCAAACAAATGATCATTCGCTTTCATTTTGAAAGCCGCTAATTTCTGTCACGAACTGCGTTCGTACCCATTAGAAATTAGCAACCGATTTCGTGTACATATGTCTACGTGTTTGTCACTTTCTTGGATTTTAAAATTATTATTAATTTCTCTAAACAAGCTAAATTAAATGCAATCAAACTATTTCAACTCGTTTCAATCTCAATCAAAATCTCATTTTCAAAAATTCTGTGAGATCTTTTATGCTCTATTGGGCTGTAGAACTCAAAAATGAACTCGATCGGTTTTATCAATCTTTTTATTATTTTTTTTTTTGTTGATCGCCTCTTTTCACCGTTTCGCAGTTTCACTGCAAAAAGTGTAAAGAAAAGATTTTGGTCGTGCTTTAAAATTATTTTGAGTTTAAATTAGTTTAATTAGACTATTTTTTTGAAGTACACTCGTTGTTTGCCAGATTTCAAGTTATGTTTAGTTCAACAGTGTCACTATACTTATGAATTCATTTATGAAGCTCTGTTTACAGCTTACTCGCTAAGCTTTCGTTTTTTATTTTTAAATCTTGCATTCATTCCACTCTTCAGATGCTAAATTTCAAATAATTTTCAACATTTTTTTAATGAAAAATTCATGCTATAACAATTATCAAAGAAGCAAAGATGAAACTCTTAAGCAACGCCAAAGTGAAACTTTTGATTACGAAGTAGATTTTGCTTCTCATTGGACTGCGCTTTTGAATTTTTCTCGAATAGTTACTTCAAAAACTGCGTAAAAAAATAATAAGGACTGCTTCTCCATTATTGATCGTATCTATTTTTATTCGAAAATTATGCATCTGCCATAAAAATCAGAAAATATATTTCTACGCAGAATAATCCTATTGCACAACTCCTTTGCTGTTGCACAATACTAAATGACAAAGTACACCTTTTGAGCCACATAATTGCTTCGTAATTTCTCAGTTTATCGAAGAAATGGTTTTTTTTTGCCAAGTTTTAGCTACCGCAAAACGAAAACCGAATATTCTATTTCCTCGTTCTTATAAAGTTAATTTACTATCTGAAATTCTTGTTTTTTACATCACATTTCTCATCAGAAACTATTTTATTTTCGATGAAAATTTTTTTAAAAAACTTGATAAGAAATCTTAACGGCGATATAAGTTACATGTTTCAATACATACCCTGCAACGTAAAATTTTTAACTTGTTTGTTTACACGATATCAGAAAAAAAGTTTCGTGCACTTCTATTAATACAACTATTATGTACCAAAAATTGTGTAAATCCGAGTCGAAAAATTGCTTTTCGTATGAAACTTAATGCTAAATTGCTTGCTTGCTAAATGAAACTATGTGTTTAATCGAGTAATCCAATATGTTTTTCAATTGTTAATGTAGAGTAACAAGAGCCATTGATGACAATATCTCGAACATATTTTTATTTTTTAATAGGAGGGATAAATAATAAAACAATTTTAAAACTATTCACTTGAAAATAATGAAATAATTTAAAGGGCTAGTAAACGCCATTTTTATAATGCCTAAAGTATGTTAGCAATGTTCAAATACGGACTAAGAGAACTACTTGAAATAAGCTAAAAGAAAAATCTTTTCTTCCTCTTACTTATCTACTCGTTGAACTCACTGAAGAAAATGTAGTGATTTTTGCTTGCATCATGTTCGCTTCATTTTCATAGACAATTTCAATTGCTATTTCATCTGTAAATGTTTTATCGGAAAAATTACCGTGAAGTGAAAATATAGCTGGTCGATAAAAATCTCTATCGTTAGCATGAATTATTTTTCAGTCTTAAGGGATAGAGCAGTGAAAGCAATTTAGCCAAATTAAGTTTATTTCGACGTTTACTTATCAGCATCTCGAGAATAGATTAATGAGAAACAAATGATGAGAATAAAACCACAAACGAGAAACCGCTGAAAACAGCTTTGTGTTGCGCAATGAAGACTATTTACACTCATGTCCAGAAAAATCTTTCAATTTATTGCTTTGCAGTGTGGTGTTGCTTAAATGATTTTAAAGGTTTTTCTGGACATTAGTGTATTACTAGCACATTCACTTTCGCGATTGTTTATTTCTTATTAATTAGTCGCACGCGTTTTCGATAAAATTTCATTAACAGTGTTTGCGAGTGAAATGAGGGAATTTTCGCTGTTCGCTTTCGACATCCTTTTTTACAAGGTTTTTCACACAGCCATCCATTTTCCTGCTTTCCTACCGTCATTTTCGTTTTGTCATCGTTTACAAATTTTCGACGCTTACTTAAAATTTTGATTATTACTTCACGACAAAAGAACGTATTTTTATTTTATTTGCGTATTTCATGCTATGCAATGATGTAACGAAGTTATTTAGATCGCTTTCGCATCTTTTCTTCCTAAGTAACTCTACACTTTGCCTTCACACTTTAGTTTTATTATCACATTAGACACGCACACATGTATGAATTACACGCTTTCCTGTGTTTCGCAATTTCTCCTGTTTTTCACCATTTCAGTTTTATACTTTTTATATTTGCTTATATTTCATAGAACTTGTAAAAAAAGCCACTCACTTAACGTAAGTCTTCTCGTTCGATATTTGAATTCCGTTTATTTACTTAATTTATTGAATAAATACTTCATTTCTCATTCTTCTCTATCCTCTTTTTTGAAATATTTTTTTGTTTACTTTCGAGCAATAGTGATACGATCGTTTGATTGAAAAATTTATTTTCCGATTTTTTAAAACTGTAAGTACTTCATCTCTATGCTAATTTGATACATTTTTCTTTATTTCGCTGTTATTTTAATTTGTATTGGAGTAAAGTATATTGTACTACTCTTTACACAAGCAAGCAAAAACTTCGCCGGAAAGTGTGCTTTTTCGTTAGTCAGCTTTTTTCTACCCAAAGTAGTGCGATGTATTTTAAGCGTAAAATATTTGATTGGATTTGAAAATGCCAAAGAGAAAAAATGCTTTATGTTTATGTAAAAAATATATTCGATTGATATAAATAGAATCCGACAAAATTACCTGAACTGTAAACAAAATGGCACTAAGAATTCGCTTAAAATGCAAAGTAGCCAAAAGAAACAATCTTAATTATAAAGATAAGAACTTTCTTGAGGTAAATTTGTTTTTATTGTTTTTTGTCACCTTTTATTGCCGTTTTAGCTACCAGAATTGGTTTTTGATTCTGATTTTATCAGAATGTTTTTCAACAACACCTTGAGCATTCTTTATTTTTGTTATATTCAAAACTCTACTTCGTCTCTTAAAGCTATTCTATTAATAAACTTCTGGTGAGCAAATATTCAATAAAAAATATTAAAAAAAAATAAAATCAAAGATCTCAAAATATATTCAAACTTTGTTGCGAAACGTAAAACGTGTAATTTAAAAGAGTTTCAGACTACCTTTAATTAGAAAAGCAAACTTGAATAACTAGTATATTGAAAAGAATTTACACGATTAAAATTGAAACAACTCGTTCTTTAAATTTAAAAGCATTAGGGAAATGTTATTTCTAAAATTATAACTTGTTTACTTTCTCCTTTCTGATATTTTATCAATATGCAATCTAAAAATCTTAACTTTGAAAAAATCAGAGCAGTTTGCCGTAACAGAAATCTAACGATTCCTTCCTTCCTGGGACTTTTTCATGAAGTATCGCTTAAAGTGTTTTTTTCTCAAAACCACTTTAAAAGTTTATTTATTGATCAACGATATTTTTTTAGCATGATCGACGAATATATCAAACCCGATAATTTTTTGTTAAATTGATTGCTTTTGGAAGTTTGCCATATTTTCCACGTTTTAACAATTTTGTGAGTAATTAAAAACAATTTAAATTTAAATTGCAATCAGTCGAACAGTTAAGTTTATCTTTTTTATCAACACTTTTGCTCAATTCAAAATCTAGTTCTTAACAATGCCCGCGGTTGAAAAGTACTTTACATGTTGCCCTTTATTTCTCTGCTAAGCCTCATTAATCGTAGAATACTGCTAAAGGTATTTGTTTTTTGTGGACAAACTAATTTCTAAGAGAATGAAAATGTTTCTTTAATGCTGATGCAATAAAAAAAACAACTTTGTCTACGATAACTTTTTCTATGTTTTTGGATCCGAATAAATAGGTTTTTGGGTCTTCTACTATTTGAAATTCGAAGCAATTATCTTAGAGGAAATAAAATGCTCCTCAGTTTTGAATCAAATTTCTTTAAAATGTAAAAAGTATTCTGCACAGAAAACTTTGCTCAAAACTTTCTGGCATTCTAAACAGTTGCATTTATAAATGGAAATCTTTTTTTTTCATTCGCCAATTTTCAAACATGAAAACTAATTTCAAATCTATGAGGATTATATGACTCGATTTGTTCGAATTTAATGCTAAATTTTGTTTTCGCTCATTTGTCGCATTCAAACTTCATTTAATGGATATAAGTGTGGGTAGCGACGAATAGGTTAAACTAAGGAGACAAGGCGTATTTAACACACTATTGTACTGCATAGTATTTTATATTATTTCAATTGTTGCTAACGAACTTAGAAAGCTTTTCTAACAATGGAAGCCAATTTATATGTTGGAATCAATAGTTTCCTATTGATTTTTGACTTGAAAAGAAGGTTAATTTCAGCTACAAAATCTCTAGCAGTGCTTGCTCAATTTTCTTGGATTTTTACAAATAAGTTAGCGTTATGATCAATGAAACACTTGATGGATTTTGTTCTTTTAGCATCAGCTGCTTTAAAGCAAACCAATTTTATATTACAATTTCTATTCATCATCTTAACACCTAATGGGTGTTCAAGAGATATCTCAATGTGTTTGTTAAAATTTTAATTAAAATGTGTTGTATTGAAATGCGAATTTTACAATTATTTGCTTCAATCTCTCCTAACATTCAATGTTTACTTGAAAATATTAGCAGTAGTCTCTACACTTTTTTCAAAGCTACCTTTTTGGTACTAATTTATTCTCAAAAAGAAAAACTCATTTACATGCTCAGAATTCGAAATCAAACAAACTTGTTGCTTGTGCCCGAGTTGAAATGCGAGAGTCTGAACTAAAGGAAGGGGATAAATTTATTAAATTCTTTACTTTCTGTTGTTTATTTTTATTTTTATGTTCAAACAGCGTGAAGTTAACAAAGATAATTAGATGCAAAGTTGATGATGAGTTTTTGAATTTATGATTTTCTAGTTTTTTCGTCGACTTCGAATCAAAACGGATATTGCGAACAATTTAACTCTGTATCTCTGCCATTAGTTAAAAAAGAGAGCGTGATTAAACTTATTAATCGAATGCTATTCAGTGAAGTGCTATGCAGTTCTTGCTTGTGAAGTCTAAAATTGGAAGTAAATGCCTTTTCGATTTCGATGTATTCTAAGAGTTTAAATTTGAAAAAACCTAACGCTTCGCTGCTAAGAAAGAATTGATTAGTAATGATGTTAACGATCGTTTTCATGAATGAATAAATTTAAAGGCCATAAATTATTATATGGAAGTTGTAAAGACTTAAACTTATATCATTTCCATTCCAGTTTTACAACCCTTTGAACTTACTTATCATAAATTATGACAACGCCAGTTTGAGAATCTAAATACCAATGCTTTTAATTAATAGAAGTAATGTTGTGATTTTAGATTGTTTACGAGTTTGCGACTCTTTTTTGACCTGAAATCTCTTTAAGCATTTTCTTTTATTCTTTCGTTTTAGAAAATTTCTCTTTAAATTTACTTTTTAGAATATTTTTTAGTTTCACATTTTGAACTCTCGTAAACTATCCGAACCGCTCTATATCATTTCAATCTTTCGCTTGTTTTGTTTTAAATGCCTAATTTTCTTGAAAATCAAAAAGCATAAAGATTTTTATTCTTGTTTAAAGTTTTCTCAATTTTTTTAGCCACAAGTAAAAATACAAAAATACGAACATTATCAGAATGCGAGTATAGAAAATGTTTTAGCTAATGCTATATCTAGAGTTTAGAGTTTCATTAGAATTCAACCTGAGCTTTCTTTGTCCTCCCATAAATTTCAATTTCAATTAAATAAAACATAATGTTTATCATGTATTCTAAATTGAATTTCTCAAAATTAGCATTTTCAATGAATTAAAAGCGCGAGGATTAAAAAATTTTATTATCTTTCAAAGCAGTTATCAAGCTTCATTAATTTTTATTTTCCTTAATTTTAATTGTGAAGTGAAGTGCAAAATTAAATTATTTAATATCAACAAAATATCACTACAATTAAATTAAGAAATTTCATCATGTAATTAATTCATTCAGATTAAAGAAAAATTAATCGATAAAAGTTGAATAAACAATCGATTGAATAATATAAGACGAGGCGTAGGAAATTACATTCTATGCTCGCTTTCTATAAGCGTTAAATTTTCATAATCGATTCACAGAAAAAACTAAAATTCGAAATAAATTAAGTGAGGAAACAAGTTGATAATCGTTTCGTTTTGGCTAAAGTAGAGACGAATATCTAATAATAATTTACAGATTTAGACAAACAAGAACTAAAAACAAATTAATTAACGAATGAATTTTTCAATGGTTCTGTTTAAGCATTATCTCATTTCAAAACCATTCAATTGTGATTGAGCTGATTCTTGAAACAGAAACTTGATTTCTATCGATTCCTGTCCTCGATTAAGCAAAAATTCATAAAAAACATTTCCATTTTGTCATTTAATGTCGTTGATGTAGGAGATTTTTTTGCTTAAAAACTCACATTTCTTTCGTGTAATTCCGTGGGAAAAGCCCGACGCATTTAAATGAGCTTGAAGCCTTTGGGAAGGTATATGTAAAGCCAAAACGTTTTAAACTTGAAACAGTCGAAGATTTTTAGCCGCTAGAGATGGTTTAGCCGTGCACTATTTTGCGAGTTGAGCTAATTGCTCACGTTCAATGACGCTGAAATGATTGCTACCCTTTTTTAAAATGAATTAATTAACCAATGCGGCTCGTGATCAAAACGTTCATTGCGTTTTTGAGGAAAAACTTCACCACACACAGCGAAATGTCGCAATTCTATGCATGTCGCGTAGTGAAAATTATTCATTCAAATCTTTTCACACTTTTAATCTTTGAGTTAATTTTTTGAAATGAGAAAATAAAAACGAAATAGTCGCTTATGTATGTCATAAATAAAGATTTTTCGGCAAAAAATATTTTTAAAAGAGTAAAACAATAGTCGTTAACTTAGTGAGAAGTGTTACTGCCAATTTTAGTGATTTTACGCATTTTGCGCACTAAAGAGCTTCAATATAATTTTCTTCGCAATCAGTGCAGTGAAAAGAAGAATATGCTTCACTTTTTTGGATGAAAGCGGTGCTTTCCCGTCAAATGTCTACTATTAATTTGATATAAGTAACGAAGCAACGTTTGAAGCTTTTCATGATTTCACAATAATGAAAAAACCGACGTTTTGTAACCGCTAAAAAAATCAAGTCGCAAAGCTCTCGACGACGCTAGCGAAATCACATATAGAGTTTCATTTTCTTGTATAGAATTCGTTTTTAATTTGCTTCTTTTTTTTGAAAAATGTTCTTTCGAATGCGTTAATTTAGATAGAGGCATAAAACCTTTTATACATAACTCTGCTTTTGCAAAATTAATTTGCCTCTCATCGGCTTTTTCCACTTCACTCCTGTCTGATAATGAAAGAGTTGAAGTGAATTTTTTTTAAAATTTCATTTTCATTTTTTAATCAAAAATCAATTAATTTTTTTTCATAATTAACTTATCAAGCTAATAACTATTGCATTATTTTCAAATTTTGCTGCAAAAATTTTATTAGTAATATTCGTTTGAGTAATTTAATTAGGAAGTAGTGTCAAAAAACCCTTTCGATGTTTTTAAGTAAGTCAAGACTTCAAGGGGAACTAAAACATTGATCTGTTCTTATCAATTTTTATTTTGAATAGTAAAAATTACCATTGATTCAACTTCACTCAATGAATTATTAAGGGAAAATTTTAATTTTCCATTCAACGAAAGAAAAAAATCTTCGGTTAAAATAACAAGATGTTAGCTTACGATAGTGGATAGTTCCTATAAAAACTTGTGAAACAAATCATCAATCTTTTCTCGCTTTTTAATTAGTAAACAAACAAATAAAAAGTTAATTTTAAGCATTCTAAACGAAATGCAGCGTTTTACTTCAAAATATTTTTTATGAAATAAAGTTTTCGCATCAATAGTAATCACCGTAGTTAAGGCTTAATTAAATATCGAAAAGAACTTTCTGCGAAAAATGCAACCTGTTGCCAGGAATACAAAAAGAGATAATACCACAAAATGAAGTTGTCGTCATTCTATATTTAAGCTTCGTTCGACATCAACTGTGGTATTTATTTATTACTCACCTTAAATACCATGTAGACAAGTTTCTGCGTTCTAAAGCGGGGTCGTTGTTAAGAGTATTTCACAATCAACCTCATTAAGCCAGGCGTATTGTTTTTGAAGATTAAGTTTTACTGGCGTCAAAAAGCAGTTCATTGAAAGTCGTCTGATATAAAATTTAGTTACAATCTTCGTTTCGTAATCGACAATTTAAATTGTTTTGAATATTTTGACAGAAATTGGCTTAAGAGCAGAAACTAAAACAGTCATCCTCTTCTCATTCTTTCTCTTTTTTATTGAAAATTTTCAACATTTTAGAAAAGAAAATTATCTCGAATTATCTACATTTTTAGAATCGCTTTTGAATTGAAATTTTACTTTTTCCTTTTTTAGTGTATTTTTAAAAATATTCGATTTGGAAAAAGAAACAAAACAAATAGAAATGTGAAATTTTGAAAAATCATTTTTTATTTCATGTTTTCCTAAGCTCAAGCTTACGCAAAAACAAATATTGAACATCTTTGAACTCATCGAGCTTTTACATTGTTTTTTCTCCTCTTGCTCGTTTCCAAACGTTTCTTAAAACAAATTTCCGATTTTTAAAATCTTTAAAATGTGCACACTATTTGCTTTAGCTAAGTTCGATTTCATTGATTCTCGTCAAACTTCTCAATTTTCTGAGAATACTCTTTTAAAACATAAAAAGAAGGAAAACTTTGAAACGATTCAATTTTAAAGCTTATTTGTAGGGAATAATTAAAGTAAGTCTTCGAAATAACCTATAGAATCATCACTGCTTATATGATTTACTTAGTAAAGTAATAATAAAGAAAATAGTGAAGTAATAGTGAAGCAATTTATACAATCTCATTATCATGGATCATAGGTTCGGATAATTAAGTCCTTTCCAGCTAAAGAAACATGTGACATTGTGCTTGGCTCCTTATAACGATTTGAAAAATCGTAATTGATACCAAAAGTGTTTAGGAAAACTACTTTACTTGAAAATTAGGGAAAAAGCAACTACTTTGTTATCCTTGCTCTAAAGATGATTATAAAGGCTTCAAATTTATGTAGTAAATTTTCCTGAAATTATGCGAGTAATATGCGATGAAAAAAATGAAAAATTTTATTACTTAATATTCTACATGTAATAATAAATTTAAACTTCTATATTTACTCTTATTTCTGAATTGATATTAAATTTAATAAATTTTGAGATTGTCTACGCATACATTTTCTGTTAAAATAGCGAAATTCGCAATTTGAGCTAAAAATCGGTCGGAAGTTCGATTTTATTATTATCACTTCGTTTAAGTTAATTTTACTTTTTCATTATGGAAAGTCAGGAATACTCTTCGCAAGTTTTTGATATAACAATCATACGTTTTGTGATTTAATTTTACAAATATAGAATTTGAAAATTAGATAGTATCGTTGCTATAAAACTGCAAATTTTTTATATCAAATACGCTTTCAAAGTTTCAGCTTGTTCTTTATTTCAAAAGATATTTATTCCGAAGTCTATTCAAAAAAGAAACTTTAACTTATTGTAAATTTAATTTTTTTATTTTATAAACTCGTGTCTAATAAAATCTTATCTAATAAATCTCACTTCACTCTGAACTCGCTTTATTGCGAAGCAAGAGACTGAAAGATTTTATTGGACACGAGTGTACCTGATGAGATTTTTTCCTAAAATTATGAATTATAGATGAAGAAAAATATTTTTAGCTTTTGAATATCGAAATACAATTGAATAGTTGTTGATAATGGAATTACAATAGAAATGAAAAAATGAAAATGAAGTTTTCCAAGAATAGCATTCATATATTCCGAGAGCAATCGCAATTTTCTTGGAAAATCTAGCGCATACGATTAGCTAAAATGAAATTTTTATTAATAAGATTGTAGAGCTAGTCATAAAACGAATAGAATGTGAACGAAACAAATCAAAAATGAATATAATTGTTATTCTCATCAAGATCAAATCAAGTTTTTATACACTCACTTGCGCATTTAGCAAACTACAATTCTCAGCTTCATTATATGAGAAATCGCCGTTTAAATTCGAGGTAATCATCTTAAAACAATTTTTCACTCGAAAGCAAAGTGTACATTTGACATTTTTACTTGTATTTGTATTTTTTGTCATCATTTAGACATCATGGCCTACTGTTTTTAAAAAGAATTTCAATTTGTCTGCTCTTTAATGGTTACTTTTTTGACAAAAAAAACTAAAAAAGTTACGCTATCTCTATGAGATTTCGAAAGCTTTAAGTTATTTAATTTTGAAAATCGTCAAAATTATTTTACATTTTTCATTTCGATTCAAATTCAAACTTAGAGTAATTTGCTCGCTTTCACTGATCTTGATTTATTCATAATTCAGAATAAGAAAGTGAGGCAAACAGAAAAGTAAATTAGAGAAATCTCAATGTTTTCATACGTTACCATATTGAAAAAGTTTTGCTTTTATTTTCATGTAATTTTTTTCTGGCCTCTCTTTTCGTCGCAAAGGTTAAAGAAAAACATTTTCGATTTCATGTGAAGTTTTATATTTCACGTGAATGTTATCTGAATAAACTGTATAAAGGTTTGATCGCAAAAAAGAAAGTAAATCTATACTCTCGGCTTTGGATCCCCACTTTTCCAAAGAACTTTAAATATTTTGCAGTCTATAAATCAGCGAAAAGGCTACGTGAAAATAAGCTTTAATTGTGCTAAAAGGAAAACGAATAAAATACCAATGATGCAAGTGTAGAAAAAAAGATAAGATAAAATCAATGAGTCTGCGTTCGGTTTGATTTTATTCGCAAAATTAGAGAAAGTCGGCTTCCATTCGATGTACACCTTGACATTGTTGCGCAATGAAATATGTTCTGAAGAATTCTGACTTTTAAAATTTTCTTTTCACTCGTTACAATGGTGCTATATCTTAACAAACAAATCAATATAACACTGTTAATTATATACAATTGTCGCTTATTTATCGCAGACTCAAGAACCATCAGTAAAGGAGTAAATATCGACAACTCGTAAACTAAAAAAAATTGAATTTGAAATTTAACGATGGCGTTTGTTGCTTCATCAACTACCTCTCGATGTGGAACGAACTATACTCAAAGACAACAAGGAAATAAACAAAATGATCTTCGCAACAAGTGAGTAGATTTGAATATTTTTCATCAATTCGACACAATCATAAGACTCGACGCTTATCAATAATCGTGTTCTCAAGAGTCAAATACGTCGTTTGTTAACTTACCTATCTAATGGAAATCTGAGAAATTCATGGTTACTCAATGTTTTTCTTGTTTTTATTATTAGTTTTCACTTCTCTGTAATCGAATGATTTTTTAGCATACATTATCATATGCTCAGATTACATGCTATGGCACTATAGGAGTGTAATTTGTTAAAGATGAAAAAAAACATTTTTTGTCACTGGCAAGCGTCCCATAGAAAAGAAAAGTTAAGACATATGACAGAATCTCGAATTTTAGTGCCATGGCATACAATCTGATTATTTATAGTACCTTTTATGAATTTTTATTGCATTTTTCCTCAAAATTGTGTTTTTAAGCTAAAAACTTTGATTTATTTCAAACAAGACAAAATTCAGATTGAGATGTAAATTTTATGAATAACTTTTTAACTTGCCCTTAATATCAACCCTAAATTCACAAATTATAACACTAAAATAACAACAATAATCAACTAATAAGATTAATTGAAATTCACAATGATAAAGATATCCGAATATACATCTACTGAAACGATAGCGGCAAGCACTAGTTTAGCTTGTAACGTCCAATTGCACCAATCAGCATTCTGACAATGAGTCCTAGCGTGGTTCAAAGAATATTGTTAATATGTTCACATTTTTTTTCAACAAAGAGCATTTAACCTTACAGTTGTTCACAGAGTCCACATAAACTGTAATAAATACTGAGAACAAAAAAATTCAGTGATTACTGCATCATTATTTTATATCTGCAAAGCTTTTGCACATTCGATGCATTTTTAAATGAGCTTGAAGATAATTTTTCTATAACACTAAGAATTCGTAAAGTAACTCCGTATTCAGACATTACTTTTTAGGATTTCAATAAAAATTTAAATCATTTTCAGAACTCTTAAGTCTTCTGTTTATCTATAAAAATCGTATGTAACATAAAGCCAGTAAAGTAAGAAAATTATGAATTTTTTAAGCTACGATAAAAATAGTGAATCATTAAACCTTTTCCTCATTTGCTTTCGATCTGTATTTGACAACTCAATTAGTTTTAAAAGTGTTCTAAAATAAAAACTTTAAAGTTCAGGTAGAAGTTTTGGTTATGTTTTAAAAAATTTAGTAAAAAATTTTCCATTTGAATATAAACATGCACATGACACATCACAGGCTAGAATGGTTAAATTTAACATGTAAAATAAAATTTCAACTTGAAATAACTAGAAATAAATTTTCGATAAAAGAATTGCTTTTGGAAATATCGCATGCCTCAGGTTTTCACTGAAGTATCATTTTCGCTATGATTTACTTTGTTGTGTCGGCGGTTGTACACTCTGTTCACCTAAAAAGAAAATTATTTTGCATTTGCATTATTTTGCTTTATTTTTAAATGAGCAGAAACCACAGTCTTCATTTTAGATATGAGCACTATGCATTTTGTTTAT
The DNA here is from genome assembly GCA_003675995.1 of Dinothrombium tinctorium. NCBI lineage: Eukaryota > Metazoa > Arthropoda > Arachnida > Trombidiformes > Trombidiidae > Dinothrombium > Dinothrombium tinctorium. Next base: position 6,370 of record NCKU01001252.1, on the reverse strand, counting down.
ATGTAATTTTTAATTTTGATTCGAAATTTTGAAAAATTAAAAATAAATAAATAAAAGAAATATATGAAAAAAATTAATACAACAATTGATCGATAAACTTTTAGTTTGAATGTGAATTTTGATAAGATGAAAAAGAAATGAGATTGAAATGTTGCCGTTTTTTGTAGAGCACGATTTTTGCTAACACATAACATTCGTTTACACGGTTGGATGGTTTCAACTTTTTAGGCCTTTTCCAAAATAAGTATTTGCAGAAAAGGCAAGCTTCAAAACTAAACTGGATGGAAGCTAAATTTGTAAAAAAATGTTTAAAGCGCTGCTTCCTTTCGAAAAAAATAATCCTTCAACTTTAACAAGATAAAAATCATATGAAACTACTATACAAATTTCTTCAAATAAAATATTGAACGTTTTGAACGCTCCAAAATGAACATTTCAAATATTTTTTCGACTTTGTGTTGAATTTTAAAGAGTGACACAAATTTTTTTCATATTCAAATTTTTCATTTTCTCATATTCTTTTTTATTATCTATTAAATTGATATCTTCTATTTCAATCTGAATGTCTTTTTTTAAAATCAAATTTAAAATATTTTCAAATTGAATTCACAGATCGCTCCGAATGGCAAAAAATCTTGTCGAAAAGCAGCGAAAAAATCGATTCACAAATTTCATAAAGCAACTGGAAGAAGAACTGCCGCTGGTTGGAATTAGGTGAGAATTTGCTCGTTTTCACCAGAGATAATTGACAAGAACTTTTTGACAGAGCGGGAAAACTTGATAAACGGAGTATTTTACGGTTGGCTGCTGCGCATTTAAGATTGCATCAAAGTAAATAGCAAATTTCATAATTATTTTTATAACAAAAGCTTGAAAGAAACAAACTTTAAAATGCATATTTAAGAATTTTGAATACGACACAGACAATAAAAATAAAGTAAAATATAATCTAACAAGTTTTGCTTTGCAAAACTGAAGAGATAGTGAATTAGGTTTAACCGACAAAATAGCCTTTTTCAAGTAGAAAACATTCGACGTTTCTTTATCGTCCGATTTTGCTTTTGTACATACAATCCTATTAGGGTAACTAAAAATATCTACAGCTTCACAAATAATATCTGTCAATTTAAAATGCCTTTTTAAAATTTGCAAAGCGTAAAAAGTCAACGCGCATATCATTTAAAAAGGTTATGCTTTTATATCATAATGAAAGCACTTTGAAAGAGGAATGAAACGAGAAATAGAAAACTGATTTTTCGATTTTCTTTGGTCAAAAAGTAAAATATTCAGATCGAAAAACATGATTCCATATCTCTCAAATCAAATTAAGAAATTCGTAAGTACTTTCAAAATCACCTTCTCACGCATATTCTTGATTTCATTTAAAAAGCGCGAGAACATATCTTATGACCGCCCCACACTTTCAATTAAATTGTTTGTTATCACGGTGCGTCATAGCCAGCACCGCTGCAGGAGTTACATGTGGGCACGAGACTTCAATCATTCCTCTTTAAAATAATATTTTTATCGCCTTTTTTTGCTTTTTTTCAGTTTTGAAAAACATGATAATTAAAATTGCACATTTATAGCCCAATATTTCTTCAAATTTATCACACCTTTAGGCAAACTGTTTTCAACAAATTAAATCTTCAAAATGAGATGCGTTTATATGTTGATTTTTTACCATTCTATTTACTTGATCATTTGTTTCCGTTTAATTTTTCGCTCAAAAATTTTATTCAGGAAGCTGAAACCCTTACATTTTCAATGAAAACCTTTCAAAATGCAAAAAAGTTTTCGAATTTTTGTGAATATCAATGAAAGTTTAAATTGAAAGAAAGTTGAAATAATTTCTTAATTCATTAATGGAAATAATGTAAATAAAAAATGGTGAAAATTTAATTTGAAATTTGTTCTTTCTGAAATGAAAAAACTCAATCACGAAAATTGAAATCCACTTTTCCCAACTATTTCCATTATGCTTCTTCTTTACATACATTTACCTTAATTTTCTAATGCACAACGAGAAATCAGCAAAAAATATTTTTATCTTGATAGACATAGAAAAAATTTCTCATTCGTTCAAATTCTTGACATATAGGTCCTCTGAACGAGAGCTGCATGAAAACTTTCGACTGGCAACCTCGAAATATGAAAATGGATCATTTATACGATTTGATTGAGGTATGAAATTAGAGTTTTTTTTTCGTTTTTAACTTAATTTTTATTCAAAGGCAATAAACGGTTTTGTAATAGTAACAAACGGAGATGGTAAAATAATGTTCGTTTCGCCGAATTGCGAAAAATACGTCGGACATCAGTGTGTAAGTGCTCAAGTTGTTTGACAGTTGAAATTTGATTCAATTAAGCGAATTCTCATCTTTTAGTATGATATGATGGGTAATGAGCTTTCCTCGTTTATTCATTCTTCGGATATAAATAAAGTCGAAAATTATCTGAGAAATGCGAAGAAACAGATCATACAAAAAGGTAATCAAATTTTTTAAAAGTAAAATTCGATTTAAAAATTTTAAGCCTTAAGTTAAATATTTTAAATGCTAAATACTTTCAAAGTCAAACATTCAAAATTCTTTTTTTATTTCGAAATATTCGGCCTTTTCCAGCGACAATGTAACTCAATATTCAATATTCAATTATTCACTCGACATTTTCAACATTTTTTTATTTAAAATTTTTAAAGTTTTTTTATGTTAGATATTTATAATAAAAATATTTACTTTCTCAAAAAGACGTGAAATACCGTGTTTGAGAGTTCGCACATTTAAAAATATAATTTTTTTCCTTATTTATGCAATTTAAAGTTTATTCTTATATTTTTATGATATTTCGCTTATTTACTATTTCAATTTCATGTTTTGCGCTTGAACATTTTAAATATTTTATTATATCGTTAATTTCATCGAAAACCTTGTTAAATCATAATGATTAATTAAATTTTAATCGATTAGTAACGAAAAAACGCGATTCATAGAGAGAAAAGATTTTTGCAATTTTTATTTTATGAATCTTGTTAAGGTTTGAAAAAGCGAATCAGTGGGCGTTTTACTAAATTATGCATACAATATAAAGCAAGAAGCAAAATTTTCTATAAATACATTCCATAACCTTAAACAAATCGATCGAATTTTTTCATATTTGCAACAATTTGAAAAAATGAAAATGTGCAAAAAATGCTTTATTTGAAAATTAATTAAATGCCGACTGTTTAACTTTTAAACAAACGGAATTCACGTTGAAGCTTTTGATATGTAACTGCTTTCATGCATAATAAGTATTTGAAATTAAAAGCAAATTGAAATTCAAAGCACACATAAATAAATTATCGATTTAGTTCCATATATGCATTAAATCGACTTTTTCCAACTATTTAAAAATGCAAAGCCAGAAACAGAGTTTCGCTTTATTTATTTTTAGAGATTTTACGACCAATATGTCAATCTCTTTGTAAATATCTAAATATCACAAATGAATAGTAAAGCTGCTTATAACAATACGAACGAGTGATGAAATTATTTTTGTTAATTCAATTTCCACGTAAAATCTTAACAAATACTCTTTTGCATTTTGTTTGAAAATTTAGGTAATTCTCATTCAATTAACATAATTTAAAATGTTACAATAACATTTTTTTAAACGAAACACTCCCAAAGCACGCGATTAATGAGCTGAATGTTAAAATTTTGCACATTTATTCAATCAATTTTTTTGTTAATCAATATTTTTGTGAATCATGTTTCCAATAGTTTTTTCTTGTAAAGAAGAGTTTTTTACTCTTTCACCTTATCTATTTTCAAATCAATCAACTTTTTCATACGTATTCAAGCGCCCAAAAAAATGGCGACATTAAAATTTCCGTGCGAGAATTCTTTCATAATCAAAAATTTAATTTTTTTACCTAGGTAAATGTTAAAATATTTTTTTAATTACGTAAAACAAAGAGAATTGGCAATTCATTTATCTCAAGTTTAAAGTTCATATTTCTATTCAAAACATCCAGTAAGAAAAATAGTAAAAAGATGCGTTTAGTAATAAATAATACGTAAAGTGAGTGAGATAATGTTTTGGGCTGACGAAAAAAATTTCTTCCAAATGATTTCAAGGCACTAATTCTCTAAATATTTCGAAAAAAATATCTAATTAACAAGTGTGAGTGTTTTGATTTTTTATATCATTCAAGTCAACATTAATACGATTCGGATCGGCAAAAATAAAATAAAATAAAAATAAAGTTCGATTTGAAAGAGCAAATTCAATGATTTGTCGCTGAGTAGCTAAGCATAGCAACAAGTTGAAAAATCGATAAATTTATATACATGAAAGTTAGACATCTGTTGATTCAAAAGCTTTTCGATAATTATCATTGATCTTCAGCTTTGAAGATTTTGAATAACAATCTCTACCATTCAAAAAATGATTTTTTAGTAATTTTTAATTTATAAGATAAAAAAATGCTCACATGATCAAATAGATGATAATAAAAAAGATAACCAAAATATAAAGTTAATAAATTGCGAAATTATGTCCGAAGAATCAGAAACAAATCTAGTTTGGTTGTTCTTTGACAAGACCAATTTGAATCGAATTCTTGAAGAATCTTATTGACAATAGTAAAATTTTTCCAAAATGTTAGTAAGTAGTGACTTTAAAGCTATTTAATGCAAGTCCATGTCTGGTTTCGTGATTAAAATTGAGTACCTTTTAGACGGTTTTTCGTAAAGTTTTATGTATTTACTTGAGAATCTAAAACTGTTTTTAAGCTTATAGCTTTTCGAAAGTTAGAATTTTGTATCCATTAGCATTTAAATTGATTTTCCTTTAAATCACTTTAATTAAAATGTTTTTAAAAAATTTGTGGGAAAATTCCTCATGAATTTAGATACTTCAGCCTAAATTTTTATTTTAGATCAACATTTATAAACTTTTTACGATCATTCAGAACAATTTTGATGTTCGAATTTAGTGAATTTAAACGAATTTGTTCTAACTCGTTACCAGGCTTACAAAATATTCCAATTGACTTTAATTATTTATTTATTATTTCAACCTTAGTAACGCAAACTCGAAATTTTATTTTATTTTAAAGCTTGTAAAATAAAACTGATTATAAAATCAATTAGTTTTGAAAAAGTTTTGAAAACTCCTCATTAAGGAAAAGTTTCTCATTAATGGTTTATATCGTAGGAGTTTTAAACTCAGACCGCATGAAATTCCGTTGTCGAATGCGATTATGGAGGACAACTCGATGCGAAATAACTCAATATAAACCAGTGACTATATCAGGCATAATGAAATTATATCCGGAAGGTTCGAAGTTTAATCGCGAAAATAGCATCAAGAGAGTCGCTTTACAGCGACGAAAAGAAAATTCCGCATGTTCTTTAAGAACTCTCTTCTGCGGTGTTGTTCAAGTTTTGGAACCCAATCCGAGAGACTTGTCGTTATCAGAAGCAAATGACAATGAATATCGCACACGTTTGACTTTAGACGGCACTTTGGTTTACGCAGATCAAAGGTACTTTTGTCCACCTGTCAATTTAGCGCGTCATCTGTATTTTTACAGGATATCACTTATAACTGGTCACTTTCCTGAAGAAGTTTGTGGCAACTCAGCTTACGACTACATTCACGAAGATGATCTTCCGATTTCACTTTTTGCTCATAAATTAAGTGAGTCTATCGTTCACTTTCTTTTTCCTCAAACACTTTCTTCTTTCTCAAGTGCTGTCAAACAGTAATGGAACAGGAATAATTGTACATAGATTGAGAACCTTCAGCGGGTCATATGTCTTTCTCCAATCTGCTGGATATTTGGATTATGATAAAGAAGCAGGCACAGTAAACCACTTTGTTTGTGTGAGCAAACTGTTGATGTAAGTTTCGCTATTCCGTACAATGTATTCTAGCAAGGAAAAATGTTTTCATTCACATTTAGAGAGGACGAGGGGATGGAAGAAAGAAATAAATTTGTGAACAAATTCACGCCTCATATCTCGAACAGCACCGCAAAAGCATTATACGAGTCTTTGAAAGTGGTGATCGGACCGCGCTGCTCCAAAATAACCTATCAGCAATCGAACTCTTCACCCTTCG
>NCKU01001251.1:0-27460 GCA_003675995.1 Dinothrombium tinctorium | reverse complement strand
AAAAACACTTTCAAACGAAAAATTTTTCATTTTTCATATTTATATTCGCTTAGAAACTTTTTCTCGGCTTTATTTGCTCATTTTTAATGATGGCTATTGAATATAATGACCGCAGTGAACTGAACAATTTTCTCGTTGGCTGCTTTTGCAATTTACATTAAACTGATTTTCACTGTTCACTGCTCACATCAATTTTTTTTTTCTTTGCTTCTCTTTGTATCCATCGAGAAGCACGAAATTGCAGCTTCTGTATATGAGTTCGCTTTCTCTCTCTTTCTCACTCGCACACACATTTCTATCTATTTTAAAAGGAAACTAGTGAAAATAAAGTTGATTTTTTTAAAGCTTAAATCGTGACTCGATTCAAAATAAAATAAATACTCTTGTCATCATTCTTAAATTGTTTTCTTCGAGATTTGCGAGTAGAAGTAAGAAGAAGAAGAAGTAGAAGAAAATGGTGGTGATGAAGAAGAAGAAGATATTTTTTGACTCTAAAAAAATTTTTTAAATTGGTTTTGAAAAAGGATCCGTTTTAAAAAATGCTCATCGCTTCGATGCGATTGCTGCAAATTTTATTTTTATTTGTATTTTATTTACTTTTCGCCGTGAAATTGCGAATTTATCAAATGTTGACGTTTAATATCGATTTTGTGCATTTTTCAAGCGAAACTTTATAAAATCGAGAGCTAAAATATTATTTATTATTACTGTTATAGTAAATTGAAAAAGCAAAATAAAAAGCGGATACATTCGAAATTTAAAATGAAAATATTTGCAATATTCTCCGCAGTTTATGCGCGCTTAATGAAAAATATTTTTGCTTCTTCTTCGTTTTAAAATTCGCGTAATTATATTATAATTGCGAAATGATGAAAAAAAGCAAAATAGCGAAATCAAACAAGTGAAGTGTGTAAATTTTAACGAACAGCGAAGTTTAGATCGAATTTTTAAAATGAAAATGAAATTTTCGAAAAATTTACATACATCCATAGTGAATAAGCGAATGTAGCAGAAATTTTTGAAAAGAAAAGCAAACAGAAAAATTTAATGAGAGTCGAAAAGTTTGTGTGCAAATATTGGCCGCAGCGAAACATAATTTCGAGTTTTATTTTGTCGTTTTAAGTGAACATATTTCGCTTTCCGCATTTCATTTCATTACATTTCATATTTGATTTTAACAACAGAGTAGAAAGTAACGAAGGCGTAGAAGAAGAAGAAGAAAGAAAATTTTTTTTATTGCAAGTACTATGCGAACGTAAATACATTTACGTTAAGAGTGGAAATACACAAAAAGGCAAAAAACGCATTGAATAATAAGTATAGAGTGCGAGCACTTTGTTTAATGTATATAAGTTTGAGTACGCGATACTTTGATTGAACGTTGCATTCATTTAATATAAGAGTCATAAATTAAACGATAATTGCACAGTCCGCGAGTGGAAGAGAGGCAGGCAGAAAAACCAGAACAATTCACTCGCAGAAAATGCAATTTATGTAAAAGTTGCAATATTCATTTATAATCGCAATGTATAATCAGTAAGAAGAAGCCAAAGACTAGACGCCGTCACCACAATCAACTTAAGCGTATTTCATGTGTACATATCGCATTTGAACACACATATAAACACATTTTTTTTCGTATATAATACATTCTCTCTATACAATTTTTATACGAAGTAAATGTCCGAAAAAAAAGGCAAGCGAAATGGTTAAATGTCAAATTTAGAGCCTTATGATTTATGATCGAGTTAATACAATTGAAGCTAGATTTCTTCGAAATTAAAACGATGGATGGATGCAATTTGACGAGAGCGAGGAGAAGCGAGCGAGAGAGAGAATACTGAGTAAACATGAATAAAACATTGTGATGCGTAATTTGCTCGCTTTTGAATATATTTGAATGCTTAAAATGACAACTTTGAGCGAAATGGTCAATTTTTTTCTCCTCTCGCTGCTGCTTCAATTTGCGTACTCAGCGTAAAAATTTTTGTGTTGCATTGAAAATTTTTAGCGCGAATACTTAACGAAGTGAATGCATTTTTCACTTACGCAAGCTGAGTGAATAAGCAAATAAAGCGATGTTCTAGCGCAAATGTTTCGAGACGATAAGAAGTAGCGGCGAAAACGATTTTAGCAGCAAATAAAATGCGCCATTCATAAACTGTGCGCTCGATGCAATTGCACTAGGCAAGCAAAGTGTGCTTCCGATTGTTCGAAATTATGTTTTCTTCTTTATATGAAATGGCGAAAGAAGAGAGAGAAAAAGCGAGAGTAAAGTTGAGTAGAAAAAAAAAGCGCGCAATTCATAATATTTCATTTGTATCGTTAGTAAATAAAGTAAGTTTCTCTCTCTCTCTCTTTTCCTTTCATTCTTTTCTTCTTCTTTTTATTCGTCGAGAAATGGTTTGTTGAGAAATGAAAAGCGGACATATATTTGACATATGGACTCGAATATAGAGCACGAGATTAATTCACTTGATTATGGTTCGATATATACACATACACACGCATACACACTCAGTTGTATGTACAGAGTGTACACAGCGAGAGTGATTTACCGTCTTTTCACTAGATTCGAGCTACGATTCAATGCGAATTAAACGCGCACAAGTATCTCAATCAACGTTCGCGTTTATAAAATTTCATTTCGTTTCATTTCTATTGCCGTTCGCGATGTGACAATCAAATTCTCGTACGTGGCGTAAATAAAGCGCCGTAAACGCTTGCGTATTTTGCATCAAAATACTAAATAGTCGAAGTTTTATCGCTAGAATAGAGACGGAAACAAGAATGAGCGAATTAAAATATATTCGCGATTAGTATTGAAGCTAGAGAGAGAGAGAGAATAATACAAAGAAGTGAGAGTAAATTTATACACCATTTGTACAAATAATCTTTCACTTCAACAAAATGTCGTTATAATAAATGAAAGTTTAATTCTATTCATAATTTTGTTGCCGCTATACAAATCTGCTTTCTCCACATTCGCCCCTTGTACTGAGTACAGCGAACACAAAAAACCTCTCCCTCGCTCACTCTCGCCTCGCTTTTCTCCCTTTCCATCTCCGCCCTTTCGCGCTCTCTCTCTCACTCACTTCGCATCATTATTTGAGTGATGGAAGATATGTACATACAAATCAAGGAGCATCGTCTCGAGACGAATGGCGCTAAATGTGTGCGCTCGCAGAGATATTGTGCGCACAACAGTTGAATTCAAATTTGATCCATTCAAACGCGTCGAATTCGCTTTGCAGCGTCTATTTGCTCGAGTCATCAGTAAAAAGGCGAAAATCATTTTTCGCCATCCAAAAAATCGCAGCGAAACAGTGTGAAAGAGAGCGAGAGAGAGAGAGAGAGAGCGCGAGAGCCGAGTGCGAGTGCGAGGATCGTAAACACAATAGACGCAAAACTGCGTTAATAAACCGCATCTGCAATACGTGTGCTTCTAATCGTGTACGTGTCCAATTGATCGGCAGTACAAAAAATTTTCTTCTTCTTCTTTTTCTTCGTCTTCTATCCAAAACTTGTACTCATCTTGTTAGAAAGTTAAAGCATAAACTTATTTTTGTGTATAACCAAACGTAGAGTAAAAAATAAAAAATTTTTTTACTTGATATAGCGAGCACGATTTTAAAAACATGTCTCGTACGTAGTATTATGTTTTCAAAGTTTGTTGTCAAACAAAATGACAACCTTCTTCGAATGGCGCAGAGAAATGGCATGCGAAGAACTGAAATGGCGGCTGTTTTGCTTATATAAAGCGAGTAAATACACTTCGTAAATAGCGAATTCATTGATTTTTGTGCGTTTCTTCGAAACAAAATGCGATTTGAAAAGTTTTTGCATGATTTTACTCTATTTCTACAATTTTTTTTTTCTTTCAAAGAAAAGCAAAAAATATTATAAATGATGTAGAAAAACCGTATTTTCTACTTTCTAATTCGCTGCTTAATTATGTAAGCCAAATAAGATTTAAGCAAACATTTTGAATTAAGCGAAACAAACTCGAATCTCCAATAAGTCGAACAACGCTATACAAACTTCAAAACATGCACAACTTCGTTCTTCTTCTTATTATTATTTCAAAAGTTGATAAATGAATTTTCTGCATTATCTTTTATTGAGTACAATAAAAGTAAAAAAAATTCAAAAAGTTTATTATTTCAGTTAGAAAAAAATTTTAACCATCAAAAAAGAAATAATGAAAATAGCTTTATACACTTGATGAATTGAGAAAGAGAGTTTCATTCAAAATTTTTAAAATGATTTCATTGAAAGTAATCGAAAGCAAATTGGATCCTCTCTCTCTCTCTCTCTCGAAAAACGTATTCACAAGAATTTTCTTTATGAGCGAGATCATAAAGAAAGTGTATGTGTCTTGTCGATAACGAGTGAAAACGGGTGAAATTCGTTTTCGTGTATTTAAAAGTTTAAATGTACCATTTTGACGACTTCTTTTCACTGCTATTGTGCGCATTTCGCTTTGTAACATAGACAGAGTATAGTGAGAAGCTTAAAAATGTGCACGCGTACAACTAGAAAAAGCTAGTGAAACTGTATGTCTTCATATAATTTTCAATCAATAAAATGTAATTTGACTCTGAATGGTAGAGATTCTAATGAAAAGAGCATAAGAAGAGCGCTAAACATTATTTAAAACTTGGTAAGTAAATACTACGTAGTTACGCGAAAATGCAAATTCGCAATTTTATCTTATGAATATTTTACAAACACACATACACACACACTGTTACAATGTAATTTACTCATCTCTCAAGTCGCAAATAATTTTTCGCTATTCAAAAATGGAATTCATAGTGAATAATTAAAACGCTGCTTTATAATGAAAGCTACTGTCAACAATGGCTCATTTATAATAGAATATTGTGCGCAATTTACTGTTAATAAGTTTTGAATTATAATTCGCTTATCAACAACGCACGCAAAAAGAAAAGAGCAAAAATGCTTTGCTCTTTGTGAAAAGATTTCAAAAAGCTTTTTTAAGATTATCTATTTAAGCAGCACATTCAGCCTTTTTCAAACATTTTTGCTTCCGTTTTCGCCAACGAAACAATCGTTTTCTTTGAAGCAAAATTGCAATCGTGACTTTTTTCTACTCTTAATCTCTTTTAAATTTTTACACCTTAACTTCCATATTATGATGTTCTTCTTTGTTCACAAAACTTCAATGAATTGAAATCTTTGTTTAGAAGTGAACATAAACTTTTGAAAGCGATTAGATAAAGAGTTAAAAATAAATTGAGTGAATTTTGAAATGAGAAAACAAAATTTTTTGAATATTATCTTCAAAATTTCATAGATGAGAGCAAAATGTAATTTATTCGTGGCACTTCTGTTTCAAAGTTGCGCTAAAAATAAAGAAAAAAATTCACAGAAAACTCATTAAATGGAAATAAATTATTTCGAAGATGTTAAAGATGCAAAACGAATTCACCGAAAAAAAATGGCTAATGATTAATTAAGTAAAAAAGTTAATTAAAGTTTTTCTTTTCAAGTTTAAAACTGAGTTTAAATCTGCTTTTTCTCTAAAGAAATTGTTAAAAATTGTTTAAAATACCAACTAACAAGATGATCAGCCTTAAAAATGAGAACTGACGCCCTCTATCAAACGTTTGAATTTTTTATTTTTAATTCTTTTTAGAACATTAAAAACTGTCACAGGAGAAAAATTAAGAAAAACACAGTTGAATATTAATTGTTAGACGAGAGGAATTAACTCGAATTCTGCTATCGATTAGCGTGAACCAAATTTTTTTATGTTTCTACTTCGCTTATAAATTGCGCTAGCAAATGTTTTTTCATTTATTTATTGCATATTATTCATGTTCAATTCGTACACCCTAATTTTTTTCATAATTTTATCGCTTTGTTTTTAACAAAACGTTGAAATTAAACGATTGCACTATTAATTTTTGTGTCCACTAGTATCAATTTACTTCTTTAATGAGCGTTTTTTTTGTAACTTCTCCGTTCGCGTTGTACATAATTTACAAGTAGAAACGAGCGGTTCGCGTACGAAATACAAATACTCGCTGTTCGTTGAATAGCAAAATAACGAATTTTAACGTCGAAAAAAAAATTGTAGCCGAAAATATTAAAGGCGAAATATTAAACCGACAAAATTACATAGGATTTCTCTTCTTTTTTCATGCATTCATTCATCTCACAATGAAAAATGATACGCGAAAATAAACATTAATAAAAGTGTGTGTGTATTGACTTCAATTTTAAAACATTTTTCATAAATGAACGAATATTAAAAAAAAAATTGAAGAAAATTAAATGAGAGAATTTTTTACTTTTATTGATTTCATTAATTTTAAATTCATATAAATTTGAATTTTATGAAATATTACGAACAATGAAAGCATATATTTAAAATAATTTAGCTTAAACATTTGATGTCATTTCATATTTCACTTTTTTGTTTGCTCAATTTTGAAATTTCACAAACATTCTTTTCATATACAGTTTCTGAAAAAAATGTTTGCTCAGAGATAATTGATGGAAGGATGCTAGCTAAGCGTGCGTCTCTCAATTTAAAATAAAAGTTTATTTGACAAAAGACGCAATTATTAGCGACAAATAGCATCGAAACAATTAATTTCTGATCTTACCTTTGATGCAAACGCTTGAAGATTGCACTCGATTCTCGTTTAACACAGAAACGATCAATTGAAACGGTGAATTACTTTTTTACAAAGCTCAACAAATCACACCGAAATCATTTCTCTTCTATTTGCAAACGTTAATTGCACATTTGTTGAGTGAAAAAGTAACGAAACGAAAAAAGTAAAAAAGGGAGTAAATTTTGAATCTTTTTATTAGCAAAATCAGCATTTCGCTTTGCATTCACCTTCAAATGTTTGCCACCGCTTTGAAATGTGATTAGAAAACGCGACCAACTGTTTTCTCCAACTTACCGATGACCATACCAACAGTGCACAGCAATTATACGTTTCTAAGTGATAAAATACTTAACGATCGATCCGGGACAAACATGTTTTTGCGAAATTACAATTTTAAAACCACTCAAACATTTTTATTTATTAAAATATATTTTTCAACACTCATCCAGAAAGTTGAGTGAAAAATTTGCTGAAATGAATACGAGCTGACAGCTATCATCATAAATGTTTGCATAAATATTAAAGTTTTTAATTTATTAGCACATTCTAGTTTTTTATATGTAAATAGCGGAGCGACAACAACTTTTAATTTCAACTTTTTCTCACGCAAACAAAGTTATTTTCATTGATAATATCATTTAGAGTAGAATTTAAAAGCGCGCAAAGCGACAGGAAATTTTTACGAGCGTTGATTTACTGCGTAACAATAGAAATTCCCGGAAGCGGCCACTGTATAAGTTAATCGCGAGAATTGAAACGAAATATAAAATATGGAAGCAGCTGCTGCTTGAAATTGCTTTTTGTTTGCGAAAAAAAATTTTAAACGGAAACTTAGGCGAGTTTTTAAAATTTTTTTCTCGAAAATAATTCACTCGATTAAGTTATTTGATTTAGCGCGATCGATTTATTCGCTAATTACACACGTTTTCGATTGAATCAATTGACAAAGTAATGGACGAGAAGAAGAAAGAAAGAAAGAAAAAAAATTAGCGAAATTCAAATAAAAATATTTTATGAGACGTAAAACAAAAATGACTGTGTTTCAGTTTACGCTCAATAAATTTTTTAAGCAATATAGTCGAAAAAGAAAAGAAGAGAAAACAGTTTCGGAAAAAAAAAATTAAAAACTTTTAACATTATAGAGATCATTAGGGAAAAAAGAGAAGAGAAGCAAAATTTAATTGCGCACATTTAGACAATGCGTTTAGTTTTTAAATGAAATTTTAAGATAATTTCTATCGAAACTTTTATAATGGAAGCGAAAAATTTAATTTTGTTCAATTATTCGATTGAACGTAATCGCAATTAAACAATTTTTTAAAATTTTTTTTTCGATTTAAGTAAGTTACTTTCCATAATTAGCGTTAGTTCGATGCTCAAATTTCAAAAGAAATTTTATCGCAAAGCTTGAAACTCAATAAAGTAATTAAATTGCTTTGCATAATCTTTTTACACTTCTTTTCGAAGGAAAATATTTTTTTTGACTCTAATTTATTATAATTAAGAATAATTACGTTGAAAAAACAGACAAAACGAGCGGATAATTACGCGAAGAGTATCCATCAATTCACTCGATTTACTAGAAGCGCAAATGGCTATAATTAGCTAAATAGCGTATTTCATTGTGTTAGCATCTTGTCCACAAGCGTAGAATACAAACATTGGAAAGTTTGTTTTCAACGAGTTTAAAAAATTTTCAAATACAAAACAAACGAAGAGGAAAATTTTTTTTAAGTTTTTTTCTTACTTTATTTCTCTGTGAAAAACTGGAATTTCTTTTTAAACAAACGTGTGTACAAAATGGCTTGTTATTACGAATATTTGAGCCAAATTATTATCATAATTAAGAAATTTTTCATTTCATCAGGCACCTTTAGCGGCTGGTATCTCTCCGAGATTGAACAACCAAAAACCGAATGTGTAAAGATTAATCAACATGACAATCAGACATATGCATTTGGTTAAAACTCCAGCTAGAAACTGAAATCGAAATCGTTAATCGAACAAATTAAGATTTTTTAAAAAAAATTATATTAACCATGTCGTTCGCTCTTAGATTGGCGTGGTCGAATACCAACGCATTCGCCGGTGTGCCGACTGGCAATACGAATGCGAATGAAGAGGAAAGAGTTATGGGTATGAGAAATAAAAGTGGATTCACGTTTAAATTCAACGCCTATTGCGAGAGAAAAGAAAATTTAAAAGTGAAACGCGAGATAAAATCACTAGTTTCACTGACCAATTGACCAGCTACAGGAAGAAGTATTGTGGCTGTTGCTGAATTGCTTGCGAACTCAGTGAAAATAGTTGTCATAATCGAGAAAATAACAATAATACCAAATATGCCGAGAAAATTCAAGCGCGAAAGCTGACTGCCCATAATTTCGGAAAGTCCAGATGACTAGAGAAAGAAAAGAAAAAACAAAAGCGAAAGAGAGGAAAATAAAAAACGTCAATCAAAGTTTGTTCATAAAGCTAGTGGATTATACTGCTTACTGTAACCGCTTCTGCCATCGAAAAGCCCCCGCCTCGAAGCAACACTATACCCCAGGGTAGCTTTGTCTGCACCGAGTGCCAGTCAAGAAGACTTGCGCTAGCTTCATTTCCAAATGGTTGCGACGGTATTATAAACAGTAGGACAACGATCAGCATTGCTGCAGTTGCATCCTTCGGCTGACTGTTTTTTTTCCGAAGAGAAGAAGAAAAATTAAATGTCATTTATTCAAAAGCCAGCGTAGAAAAGAGGTGAATACACTTTTCACGAACAGATATTTTCTGCAACTCACATTTCGTTAAAAATATGAACCCAACCTTTGACGAAATGCGGATCGCGAAACATCCAAAGTAACACAAGAATGGCGAATAAGATTAAAACTGACATTTCATGAAATCTAGATAGACACAAAAAGCATAAAAATAAAATTTTTGACGTACAAATGTGAAAATCTATTTATCTCAATGTTCTTCTCTATTTTTGTATATTTGCTTGAGTTTGTTATTTGAATGAAAACACATTTTCGTACGTTAATGGTCCGAGCTCTTCATATTTCTGTATAATCACTTGTCGCGGTGTTCCGATTTGCTTCAGTCTCCAATCGTTTCTGCGAATGAAATGTGTCGTGAACATATGAGCGAAAATTTGATATTCACGAATGCTGTCAATTTGCATAACGACTATGTTCGCTAATCGAAAAGCAAATAATTGCTATTTCGAAACTAATGTTACAAGCAAAGCGAAGCGTATAGCCTATGCCAAATTATTTTCGCGGTATTTACATCAATTATACCAGTTTTATATTGGATAAGATAGCGAAACATTCTTGCAGCCGCTGTATTTAAGCTGTGTCAACATTCTAAGTTATTTTCATTTTTGTGCTAAAATTTTTCTAAATGGTTCATTGCGAGTCAGCTTAAAAATAATATTTCGACGACGACGTGCTTTACACTCGAAATGCTTTTTTTTTCTTTCTCTCTCTTGCTTCGACTTAAATTACTTTCACTCACTTAATGAAAATAAATTTGAAAACAAGCCAACACAGGGCAATGGTAATGAGCGCTCCGGGTCCGCAGAAAAGTAACCACGTCGCGTAGTCTACGTTCACTTTATCCACGAACAGTCTGTTGAAATTAAATTAAAATTTATCATTTAATAAAATAAAATTTCTATTAAACTTAACTCTTCGACGATAAATTTAAAAACTAAATTTGGTCCGTTGCTGGTCAATGTGGACGTTCCGCCGATTGTTGCCGAAAAGGCAACCGAAGCGTATAACAATTTTTTAAGCTTGAGCTGAAAGAATTTCGACTTTTGCGATAATTGCAAAATTTGCTTCTCATTTTCATGCTGATGAGAAGAAGTAGAAGCGCTCGCTTTATCGTTCGCGGTAATCAACGGCGACAATTGAACAGCGCTTTCACCGACATTCTCGAGGCTCGGAAAAATTTCGGCAGCGACTGCGTCCACAATCGGAAGCATCATCGCCGCAGCGGCGGTATTGATTATCCACATTCCGAGAAATGTGGTGGTTGTCATAAAACCGAATAGAAGCCATTTAAAGTTGCTGCCACCGGCTGAAAGAATGCGTAAAGCGATACGCTTGTGAAGATTGCTTCGTTCGACGGCAATTGCGAATATCAAGCAAGCCAAGAATAGCATATTCGCTTCTTTCAAATACGGGGTACACGCGGCTTCGGTCGACATCACTTCGAGAATTGGCAGTAGAACAACCGGCAAAAGTGCGGTGATCGCGGTCGGCAGCGGTTCTAGCGTCCAGTAAATGGCCATTAACAGAACAACGAAACCGCATCTCGATGGCTACAAGTGAATTAAGCGATTATTCGAGTTTTAAAGTGAGCAAAATTCTTACTTTTGAGCTATAATTGAATATAAGTAGAGGAGATAAAAGCAAAGGTGCTAACAGTACGATCGCTGTTCTCCACCGACGAAGCATTTGCACTTCACTCCGGTTCTAATCGATTGAAAGCATGATTAAAGCGTTGATTGCACAAGAACGATGAAACTTGACTCGCGAAGAATGTGAAATATTGTTTTCACTCACTGCTTGTCAAATCATTTCTCGCTAATTATTTTAAAAACGAGACTATCGTGATTTGCAAAAAAGTTTAACTCGACGACGCAACCTTCTCTGAGTTACGATCGCCTTTCCATCAAATTTTAACGAATGAATCGCTGAAAATCACTCGCTCGCTATCATTCGTCACTACAGAAAAAAAACTACCGGAAAACACAGTAACTGTAAATAAGCAAACTTGAAACACTCGTGTTCAACAAACAAAGTTTCGATCCATTTTATGAATCGGCAACACGCCAAAAGAGGATACTACGTTCACGTTCACTAACTTCTTTTTTGTCGACACGATCGTAATCCGTGCGTAAGATTTGAATAGGAATTAGCGTCTCAATTATAATCAGCGAAAAGCGGATTATTGTTTGAGGTTAATTACCTCGCAAACAAAATTTGATCGAATCTAAATTTTAACTTAAAATTTTATGGATAAGGCGGAACAAATTATGAATTCAATTTGAGCTGAGTTAAACAATCACTTGACCATTTTATCCACATTACCTGATGTCGAGATAACAGAAATTTTCAATAAAAACAGAATAAAAAAAATTTCAAACTATTTTTATAGCGTCTAAATAATCTTGAATTAAAAATAACTTGAGGATGAGAACACAATAAAATTTCAAACTTATTTTTGGAATTAAATTCAAAAAATATCGCAAAGATGCTTTGATTTAAGTCACTTTTCTAATCTCCATCGTAAAAAGTTTTTGTGTTTTCCTCGAACGCGAATCAATTAATAGCGACGAAAATGTTCTTCGTCTCAGAAGCTTCAATTTGCAACTCAATGCCACAATTCTTGACGAAAGCAACTTCAATTTGTCAAATTTTTTTTCTCAGATTGAATTCTGTGAATAGAGTTTCCATAATTATTAGTTGCGTATCGATCGCTAGATTTCTTCATTTTATGTTGTAAACACTTTTTACGCATTTGCTTATTTGCGATTTAGTTTAGTCGCTTGTTATGAAAAACTCGCTTCACATTTGCATCAAAAATTCATCAAAATTTTACATTTTTTTACTTTCAATTGAGAAAAAACGTTAACGAAATTTTTGCACATGCAATGAAAACTGTTATTTAATTGAATTTTAATTTAAAAATTTTTTAAGCACCCTTTTGCGAATAGCTCGAAAGCTCATTTAAATTTTAACATTACGACCCTAGGCAGCAAATAAAAATTTTTCTCACTTTTTGGTTGTCCAAAAAACTTTTTTGAAAGGTTGAATCTAATTGCTTATTTTCGCTATTGCATCGTTCGAAAGCGTTAATGATGATTAATCACAATTGGTAAATTTCTAAAGCAAAATCGTCATTGGTCCACATCGTAGTCAAAATCTTTTTAAATGAATATATTTTATCGAAATCAATGTTTATCAAGTAAAAGATAAAACCGATTAAGAAAAGCGTTTTCATCTTTTCTGGACTCTTTTACTTCTTCTGACCAAACTATTTAAATTGAAAAAAAAAATCGCTTCTGCTAGAGCTGAATGCATCTAAGGAAGTCGGTTTTACGGGTCAATCGGGTTCATGAAAAAAATAATAAATAAATGAATAAATAAATAAAAAAGAAATATAAAAAACGGTACAAACACTTTCCTCAACCCGATTCGTTTCCCGGAAATTTCTAAGGGTTCGTGTTTCCTGTTTTCCGTTACGGTCACGAACACGAATTTAATCATATACATAGATATTTAAAAATAATTTATGAAAAATTTAAAAAATTCTACTCTGACTGGAACAAAAAAAATGTGCCGAAATGTTGAAGTTATCGGATTTATCGGATTTCAGGAAGTTATTGCTAAGAAAAAAAAAAATATTTTGGACAAAAATTTTCGGGTTTTCAAGAATGTTTTGTAAGTGAATTATCGGATTAAGGAGGTATGAATGAAATTCTTAATCACTTTGACAAGAAGCTCGAATAATGATATTAAGATTAAAAAAATTAATAAACTTACATTGAGAAATCCACTTTTAAAGTTGAGTCAAGTAAATTCAAGAGAATTTGTAGAATAATTTTTGTTATTGAAAATATTTTTTCGTCAAAAATTAAAAAATAGAAAATATGATGTGTAATAAATTTTTATATATTAAGAAGCGAATCAAATAATTGAATTCGACCGGTCTAAAAATCTGTGTTGGCGCTGTTCGTTCCATTTACAAAATTTAAATAACGAGGACATGTCGATCGAGATTTTTGAGTCAGTCAATTTCTTGCTTTGCTCTAATAATGGAGTTGCTTCGAGCTTATGTTCGCTTTCACATTCGTCGTGTAGAATGAAACAGTCAATTGTGATCACGAAGACGATAATAAACACAAAAATCAAATTACAGACGAAGGTACCGAATGAAATGATCATTGTGGTGCCCACGAATGAAAAAAGAGCGCCAAACAGTTGATTCGTTGCGAGAATAACTCCAGAAGTGACAGATTCTGAAAGTGGATATGTAATGTCATAGGATACACAAAGAGATAAATAGCTGTTGCTCGATAAGAAAAATCCCATGATCGTCGTGGTCAGATATAAAAGTCCAACCGTTTCAAATTTATACGATAAAGTGTAAGAGGTAGTTGCGCTCAACGCCAAAACATTGCAAACTTTGTACAATATTCTCAACGATTTGAACCTGTCAGTGATGTAGCCCATTACAAGGGAGCTAACGCATCCGGAAAACATCAGCAGCATTCCGATTGTACCAACACTTTGTCCACTGTCCGGATACACAGATAAAATCATGTGATTAAGAAGTGTGAGTTGAGATTCAAAAAGCCCCATAACACAACTTGAGCTAATGACTAGAAGCAAATAGTTTCGATTTTTGCCTAATGATTTCAATGTGAAACCAAAACTAAATTCACATTCATTTGTGACAGTCAAAATCGAGTGATTGTCTTCTTTGAAGAATGCCAAAACCAAGATGAATAATGTGATGGAGATCAATGTTTGAATTAACATGAATACTTCTAAGCGAAAGGCGATTTTCGCTTCATCATCGATACCAGCGATCACGTTTGGCGGAATAACAAAGCCCATGGCACTACCAAAATACATTCCAAAAACCAGAATTGCAACCACTTTACTTATTTCACTCTGTTTAAACCAAGATTTTGTGATATGAACTGATGATCCGTAGTTACATGTGTAAGAGAATGAAACCAACGTTTGTCCGATGAACGCGAACCAAAATAAATTAGGTCGACAAGCGATTTGCTTAATCACCGAACCAAAAGCCATGCAAAATGTGCAAAATATCAAAATTTTGCGCTTTCCATACTTTTCAGCGATAAAATTCATCGGTAAAACACCAAAAGTATTGCTTATGAAGAATACGAGTGACAACATGTTTACTTTGTACATAGAAACATTGTAAAAGCGGGCCAACGATTCCGCGATCGATGAGTATTGACTAATTTGGAACGTAGAGATGCTTAAAGTGAAAAACGCAATTAGCAATATAAAAAATCTTTTCTGCGATGGTTTCTTCTCAATTACGATTGCACATTCTTCTGTCCTTTTCTCCATCTGCAAGGGAAAATTATTTTTAGAGCGTTTTTCAAAATTTTAGGCAATTTTCATAATATAAAGCATAAAATCAAATTCTACAAATTTTAGGATTGAAGAATATTTTTTCACTCTCTTATTGGCGTATATATTCATTAAAATTATTTTCAATGTAGTAAATTCAAAAAGTGATTATGTAAAAAGAAAAATCTTATTTGAAAAGTAAAATTTCAAATTAATAAATAAATTTTTTCTAGCTCTTGTGAAATAAAAGACTGACATGAGTTGAAATTAATTAAAGGAAATAATACAAACTTACAATTGTGATAAAAACTCAAGTTGAAATGTTATGAGGTTGATTTCAAATATGAAAATAATAATTAAAGTCGTCGAGAATCGAGCAACGATTGAGCTCAATGTGCTTGGAACGATTCAATAAATAGCGAAAAATAAAACTTGAAACAGAAATCAAGAGATGCAATCATAGTGAATCGAGACTTTTATTCACTACTAGATATAAAATGATGTGTACGCTAAGCGAAATTAACTTTGAAGATAACTTTGAAATAGCTTCTTATCTTATATTCTAAGTAAGCTCATTTTTACATTTTAATCGAATATATTATCAATGAAGGTTTATGGAAAATTATAAATTTTTAATTGTACTGATTTTCATTTTATGTGTTTATTATGATACATAAAACGTTAAAGTTGAAAAGTACAATCGCTAGTTAAAAATTTTACAAAACATATCACTCAATGCATTTAATATTTATGGATTTGGATATTCAGATATCAGTAAAAATTTTTGAAAGTTTGGCATGAAATCTAAAATTTCAGCCTTCGATTATGAAGATATATATACAAACATGAATTTTAATGTCGTAATCATTAGTCTAGACTTTGAAAATACAGGATACAGTCGAAAGTCAAAAAACTTAAATTTTAAGTAACTCGTTTTGTCATGAAATTTTCAATTCACTTTAAATATTTTACGCTGATTCATTTTGATAAATTTTCATCAAAGCATTTTGCCTGATTTCACTACTATTTCAGACAAGTGATGATGTAGCGAAAAGGTTAAAGATTACTACAAATTAAGAAACAAATCAGTTTTAAAAATTATGTCAAGTAAATGAATTTTTTATTGAAATTTTTTGTCAGAAAATAAAAAATAAAAAATTGATTTGTAATCAATGTTATATATTAAGAGGCAAATCAAATAGTTAAATTCGATCTGTCTAAAAATCGATGTTGGCGTTCTTCGTCCAATTGATGAAATTTCAATAAAGCAGACACGTCGATAACTTTCTTACTCTCCTCTAATAATGAAGTTGCTTCGAGCTCGAGTCCACTTTCACATTTGTTATCGTGAATAAAACAGTCGATTATAATAACGAAGACGATAATGAACACAAAAACCGAATTACAAATGATCGCACCGTGCGAAATGATCAATTTCGTGCCGATAAATGAAAAGAGAACGCCAAACAATTGATTCGATGCTACAACGATTCCCGAAATGAGAGATTGCGAAAGTGGGTGTGTGATGTCATAAGCTACACACAAAGATAAATAACTGTTGCTCGACAAGAAAAATCCCATGATCGTCGTGGTCAGATACAAAAGTCCAACCGTTTTAAATGTGTAAGATAAAGTGTAACACGTAGTTGCGCATAATGCCAAAACATTGCACACTTTGTACAATGTTTTTGGCGATTTGAACTTGTCGGTAATGTAGCCCAGAAATGGTAAACTCAAGCAGCCAGAAAACATCAGCAGCATTCCAATCGTTCCAACGGTTTGTCCGCTTTTCGGATACTTGGATAAAACCATTTGATTAAGATTTATGAGCTGAGAATAAAATACTCCCATAACACAACCAGCGCTTATGACTAGCAAAACATAATTTCGATTATTGAATAATGATTTCAACGTGAAAAGAAAGCTAAATTCACGTTGATTTGTGGCTACATTTTTTTGTTTCAAAGGATTGTCGTAAAAGAATAACAAAACCAACAAAAATAAAGCGATGGAGATGAGCGTTTGAACTAACATGAATACTTCTAAGCGAAAGGCGATGTTCGCTTCATTGTCGACACCAGCTACTACATTTGGAGTGATAACAAAGCCCATGGCGTTACCAAAACTCATTCCAAACACCAGAATTGCGACCACTTTATTAATTTCATTCTCTCGAAAATATGACGCTGCGATGTGAACTGGTGATCCGTAATAATATGTAGTTGAAAAGGAAACTAAAGTTTGTCCGATGAATGTGAGCCAAAATAAATGCGGTCGACAAGCGATATTCTTAAGCACTGAACCAGCAGCCACACAAAATGTGCAAAATATGAAAATGTTTCGCTTTCCGTACTTTTCGACCATAAAGTTCATCGGCAAAACACCAAAGGTGTAGCTAATGAAGAATATAAGGGACAGCATGTTTACTTCGTACAGAGAAACGGTGTAGAAGTTAGCCAAAGTTTGCGCAATCGATGAGCATTGACTTTTTTGGAATGTAGAAATGCTTAATGCGAAAAACGCGATTAGCAATATAAGAAATCTTTTCTGCGATGGTTTCTTCTCAATTATGATTCCACATTCTTCTGTCCCTTTCTCCATCTTAAGAAAAGAAAATAATTCATTTTAGAGATTATTGTTAATGGTGTAAAAATTTTTCATTTTCATAATTTCTCTTATACGAGATCTGAACTTGAAATTTTAAAAATTATTACGACAGATAAATCTAATAAATTTAAAAGCTCAAGATTAAGTACAGAAAGTTTTCTCACAAACTACAATTTTAAATGAACGAATATTTGTTTAATCTAACTTTTATGAAATTAAGCAATGAGAAGAGAGAAAGTAAAGAGAATAAAATCAACTTACCGCTGTTATGAAAAATAAAATAAAATTGAAGTGTTATGTGGTGATTTTAATGTTCCAAAGTAGAGCAACGATTAAATTCAACGTTGTTTCGAATAGCTCAATAAATAGCTGAAAACTAAAGTGTCAGACAGAGTTAAAGCATGACAAACATAGTGAACCAAGGCTTCTACTCGCTACTAGACAGAAGGTGATAAGGGAGCGAAGCGAACTATGAATAACAAAATGTACACTTTTGAACGAAAAAATATTAGAAGATCATTTTCGATTAGCATTTTCTCTTATTTTCTAAACTTTACTCGTATTCAAGAAGCAAAGTTTTGATCAATTCTATGAATAAGCAATTCACCAAAAGAGGAAACTGCATTCATTCACTGACCTACGAGATCATAACCAATCCATAAAATTTCTGCAATTATTCGCAGTCTGTAATACCGCAGTCCGGTGTTCGTTATTTTTTTCCGAACTTTATATTTGTTTTTTCTTTTGTGTTAGTATATATTGACTGTTCGTAAAAAAACTTAAAAAAGCAAGAAAATTATGTTTACGGATGCGTAAATGTGATGTTGATGTGATATGCAGCCTCTCAGAATAAATTTTAAACACTGTGAAGTGTTATTTCTGAAGCAAACATGCTTCTGAATTTGTTTTGACATAATATCTTATAATTTGATTTATCTAAGAAGTGCTTCTTGATCGATTTGTTTACACTTCTCTAACAATCATATCATAAATTCTCGTTTTCAATCAATCGTCAACTTAATTTGACACATGAACGATTATTTAAGTGAATTTTGAATAATCATTTGTGTGATAAACACTTTTCTTTCTTTCACTTCATCATTTCGTTTAAAGATCAATGTTTAACATGAATTCAAGCAGGTATATACAAGATAACTCAAGTAAATAAAAAATTATTTTAAAAGAGAGATTTAAAAAAGTATTTAACTGCAGGGAAATATTTTAAAAAGTAGAAGGTTTTTGGAATTTCTAATTATGCGTCTCAGTAGCTCATTTGTCTCGTTTTTAATGCTCTGTTCACTTTTCATTTTCAACTGATTTTTCATAATTTCTTGATCATTTAATACAAGAAGCACAAATATCGATGTCGAAAGCGAATTACTCGACTTAACATTGAGCAATTGTCTGGTTTAAATATTAAATCAAGCGTAAAACCAGAGGTTCACAAAAAGCTCATTCGTTTCAAATATTTTTTTATTGACAATATTTTTTTTTCGTCAGAAAATAAATAAAAAATGAAAATACAAATTGTAATCAACTTACGAAGTAAATATAAAACAACTTCGTAAATTCAATGAGTCTAAAAATTGGAATCGATGCTCTTCGTTCAAACAAAAATGCGAATTGTGCTGAGATTTTTAAACCAGAGTCAAGTTCTTGCTCTCCTCTAATAGCGGAGTTGCTTCTCGCGTTTCTTCACTTTCACTTTCGTGGTCTCGAATAAAACAATCGATTATAATCACGATTACGATTAAGCAAATAAAAAGCGAATTGCAGACGATCGCACCGAACGAAATGATCATCTTTGTGCCGATGAATGAAAAAAGTGCGCCGAGAAGTTGATTCGCCGCGACAACAATTCCCGAGGTGATGGCTTCTGAATGTGGATATGTGATTTCAGCTGATAAACGAAGTGACAAGTAATTGTTGCTCGACAAGAAAAATCCCATGAGTGTCGTGGTCAGATATAAAAGTCCAACCGTTTCAAACGTGTAAGATAAAGTGTAACACGTAGTTGCGCATAATGCCAAAACATTGCAAACTTTGTACAATATTTTCAGCGATTTGAACTTGTCAGTGATGTAGCCAAATGAAAGCGAACTCGCGCAGCCAGAAAACATCAGCAGCATTCCAATCGTACCAACGCTTTGTTCGCTTTTCGGATACACAGAGAAAATCATTTGATTGAGAAGCGCTTGCTGTGAGTTGAAAATTCCCATAACACAACCAGAGCTGATGACTAGTAATACAAAATTTCGATTCTTGCATAGCGATTTCAACGTGAAAGTAAAACTAAATTCACGCTGATTTGTAATACGTTTTTTAAATGAATCTGACTGATCGTCGCTGAAGAATGCCAAAACCAAGAAAAATAATGTGATGGAGATCAAAGTTTGCACTAACATGAATACTTCTAAGTGAACGGCCATTTTCAGTTCGTCATCGATACCAGCGATCACGTTTGGTGAAATAAGAAAGCCCATGGCGTTACCAAAATACAGTGCAAAGACCAGCAATGCAACCGCTTTACTTAATTCATTTTCTGGAAACCATGATTTAGCGATATGAACGGGTGATCCGTAATAATATGTGATGGAGAATGAAACCAAAGTTTGCCCGATGAACGCGAGCCAAAGTAAATTTGGTTGACAAGCGATATTTTTAAGGACTGAACCAGCAGCCACGCACGATGAGCAAAATATAAAAATGTTTCGCTTTCCATATTTTTCAACCATAAAATTCATCGGCAAAACGCCGATAGTGTAGCTTATGAAGAATATAACGGTCAGCATGTTTACTTCGTAAATAGAGGCTTTGTAGAAGTTCGTCAAAGTTTTCGCTATCGATGAGTACTGACCGATTTCGAACGTCGATATGCTTAATGCGAAAAACGCAATTAGCAAAATAAGAAATCTTTTCTGCGATGGTTTCTTCACAATTATGATGCCACATTCTTCTATCCTTTTCTCCATCTGTAAAAGAGAATCGCTTTAGAACATATTTTAGTGAGTAAAAATTTTTTAAAACTTCTGATTGACTGTTTCTCTAATATTAAACTTACACTAGAAATTTTCTAAAATTTTATTACTTAGAATCAAGCTGCGTCATATAATGTTCATATATCAAAATTTAAAATTTAAAAATTAAAATTTCATTAAAAGAAGCGATGAAAAGAGAGAGAAAGTGAAAAGAAAATTAAATACAAACTTACCACTGTTTTAAAAAACAGTTGAACTTCAACTAAATTAAAGTTGAAGTGTTTTGGGAGTTCGTTTGTAGAATTGAGTTCGAAATTCGAGCAACGATTGAATTTGTCGATGCTTCGAACCGCTCAATAAATAGCGGAAAAACTAAAAAACGTCAAAGTGAGAGAGCAAGAGCGACAAACATAGTGAAACGCGACTACTACTAGAAAGAGATAGAGGTGTGAGTATAATTTCGACATTTAATTTATTTGAAGTGCGATTTAATGAAAGTAAACATTCTCATGCAGATATTTGCTTGGCCAAAACCGGTAAAATCTCGATGAAACACGCTCAATATTAAGGTTAAGAAAGATGTTGACATTGCGCTACTGCAAGTAATTCGCACTCGTGTCTGCCTTCAAAATACATGTACAATCGCGTACTACGCCCACAGTAAGCCACCTTAACTCGAAGCTAAGTTAAGATATCGAACGTACACACACTTCTGAGGGCAACAGTATTAGAAGAGAGCACTTTGGATTAGATTCTAATTTCATTTTCTAAGTGCACAGTTTTGGACATATTAATCGGCAATTTTATAATAAAGTAAGATTGAAAATTATAAATTTCAATCGAAATTATTGACAAATTGTATGCGTCTATTACTGTACACAAAATTATATGTTTTGGAGTTTGTCGATTTCGAAATGGTAGGAAAAATAATCGAGTCAAAGGTGAATTATGTTAGCTCTGGAGTTTGTTCACTGATTTTCTTCATCAGTCAGTTTTTCGCTCTCGTTTTCTCTCTCGAAAGTCAACGAAATAATAGTTTAAATTCAATGAACTCAAAAAAGATTATATGACATGTTTATTCTGCTAGAGAGATTGTAAACTCTTTTCTATCCTTTCCTTTCATTTTTTTTTTGAAATGTCATTAACCAGGATTTGGGGAAAATTAATTTTTTCGCAGCCACCAGTTTGACAATTGTATCGATCATTTTTATAACGCTTGTGATTTTAAAATTTCTTCGTCGAAAAATAAATTTCACAATTTGATTTTTCCTGTTTAAACTTGCATGAGCACAACCGAAGACCAGCGTGTCGTTAAATATTTTTTTAATCACATTCGCACACGTTTCCGTTTTTAATTTTTGACCCATTCTTCTTTGTAGGCTTTGATGTTTTCAATTCAGCTGCTATGTGTTAGTAAAAATTATAATTTTTTGCATGAATTTTAACTTTTCAATAACAATGATCTAGGAAGCGAAAGGGTGACAGTTTTTTATACTGGACACAAGCACCGTTACCGTAGTGTTCCGGTTCAACCTAACGGTTGCGGGCGAAATGTTCCGGTAACGGTTTCAAGCTTGACGGTTAGCTCCCGGTTACTGTTACAAATTTTTGGCATCTATAATGAGCTTTGAGATGAAAAACCAAAAATTATTAAAATTGCTAATGTCAAGCATCAGCTTGAGTTTTTAAAAGACAAATTTAGAGAAATGTTTCAAAACTATGCTTTTGGAAATTGCGTTACAATCAAACGAGATGAGTTTTCTTTCGCGTAATTTTTCTATTTAATGAATGAAACGAGCGAAATTCGGCTTGTAAACAAAAAAATGTTTTTTTTTTCTAGTCTGCAAAAACGAATAAAAACAGTAAACAATATTTAGCCCCGGGAAGCAAACGATTTGCGGCGGTTCGAACCGCTTTTAATTTGATTGTCGAGGAATATGTGAATAAAAACCTACAGAGGATATCCCTTATTGAGGCGCACGTGTCGTTTGTTATTATTTTTTCAAAGTGTGTAGTTAATTCTCCTCACTTAAAGTAAAGTTCAATGCGTGCGATTGTTTAGGAGCAGAGTTTAAGTGCTTCACAATGATGATTTTATGAGATGCACATTTTCACAACTCATACGATCGCTTCGGCAAATAAAATCGCTTATCGAAAACTCGTGAAAATTACGTTTTTTCACATTGAAAAAAGTCATTTTTCGCCCTAAAGACACTCGTTTATCTACAAGTTTCTAGATTTTAATAAAAAAATGAAATAAATTTTTTAAATACGTGTTCTTACTTCATATAACTCAATTTTTAAAATGTCACGCAATTTATTTATTTATTTATTTTGAAATCGTTTTTCTTGATTTTTGTAAAAAATAAATTAATCTCAAGAAGATGAAAATATCCAACTTAAGTTCAAGCCGATTTGAAAGCCATCATTTCAAATTTAATGATAAAAATGTGAAGGATGTTTAAAAGTTTCAGAAAGAAGCGGTAAATTGTGGATGAAAATAAACAAAATCAGGGTTAGTTTGAGATTTGTTATCGACTGTTCGGATTCATGCGACAACACGTGTATTTGTGCTACTGTGGCTGAAAAAAATGTGTTTTGGCTTAAAAATAGTAAACAATTTTTTTTATAGTGGCGCATTTTTGTTTGTCTGGCATTCATTGGAAAATCTTTTTTTTTCAATGAAATATCACTTTTTTTTGTTATTATCCTGATTAATTTATTCCCTTTTGGTCATTTTCGCTCTAAAATTATTAAAAGATATTTTGAGTAACCAAAAAACTATTGGTAAGCATCGATTTTTTTTACTCCTTATAATCATCTGATCAGTGTGATCAACTTAATTTTTTAGTTTTTGAGAGTTAAGTAATCATTTCGAGATTCATCCGTGATCAGAAATTTCGATAATAGAAATAATCTCATTTTAAACAACTTTTAAAATTTAAATATTTATTTAACCTAAAGATAGATTAAGAGATTGAGATTTTCTTGAAAAATAGAGTCATTCGATTGAAATGTTGACCATATAAAACGTGTTAAAGAAAAAATTTATCAAATATTTTCCGCATTTTCATTTTTTGCATCGTTTTAGAAGATCATTTCAAAGTCATTTTATTGATTATTGTTGTAAAAAAAAAATGTTGAATCAATAAAAAATTATGATCAGGTTAAATATGAAATATTCAAAGATTGGCGATAAAATCAAACTTGGAAAAAACAGCGCAATAAACCCCAATGCGAGATAAATAAAATTAAAATTCGTATAATTAGAATTTTTTCGATTTTAATTATGCATCATAAAGCTGATCTGACTTTATAGGATTGCGACTTATGTTCTTGCACTTGATTCCATTTCGCTTTTAAAATTTATTGCATTATTTGTGAAAGAAAACTCTCAAGTTTTGAAAATAAATTTTATGGTTTTAGAGCTTCTTCTCGTTGAGGCTCATTTCACCTTACCGTTTGCTCTTTCTTACTTAGTCTGATGCTTCTTTAGAAACGGCAAATGTTTTTTAATAAATTTTTCTAATCGAATTCAAGATTTAATGTTATTCAGTGACCATGCGAAACATTGTAAAATTAATTTTTTATTAGGAAAACATGAATCAAAATACTTATTATGCAGCTGAACTCTGCTGCGATAAACTTTTTTTCAAGTTTAATAAATGAGCAAATGCAAAATTTGTTTTCCCCGCTTCGAGTGATATGTTTAACAATTTTATTTTCGCCTTTTTTAAAACTAAAAAAATTTTCTAAAATCATTTTTTTCTTTGATTTTCCAATCAATAAAATCTAAAATAAATGTTTCGCGTGTTGTTTCAAGAAAATGTGCATAAGATGAACTCGAAAATTTGAAAATATCATTTCTTTAGCGTAAAAAAATTATTTACTCATTAGAATCGATCGTTTTAACTCACAGATAAAGTGAATTAACTAAAAAATGGCTTCAATTTTAGAGAAATTAGTTCTTAGAATCGAGAAAAATGTGATTAGATTCGATATTGTGACAATTTGTGAACGAAAATAATTTAAAAATAGGAATATTGCTGTTTGATTTAGTTGTTGAATATTTTATCTTCATGTTCAAAAGTCATTTTTATTCTAGCTATTTAAGCAAATAACTTGCTGGCAATATTTCTAAGAAAACAAGGAAATTTGATTGCAACATTTAGATTTGCATTGATCATATTTCAGCATAAAAATTTTCATTTGGCGTCTAGTAATCACACTCGGATTCGATTTGAGTGAAATTTCTACGAATATATTTAAATTCAATGACTAGATTAAAAAGCTAAGCAGGATGATTATATTTGCTTGCACGTGAACACTTTGTGGAAAGCTATAGCGAAGTAGCGGCGAAATTAAAACATATCGAGACTAAGAGTGACGTCCAACAAACATGCACTCGTTAAAACCGCATTAGAGCGCACATCTTCGCCGACTAGTCGAGGTAATTTACTTTCAGGTAAAAGTAAGAAGCGTTATTAAAGCCATCGATTCAAATTTCAATTGAATTTTAAAGCGATTAAAAATAAAAAAACAAAGATAACCGACTTACAAGAATCATTTGACAACAAAGCAAATATTTTTCTTCTCATCCTCCACGTGTTTGTAAACACTACGATTTAAATTCTCACTTGTTTTGTTTTGACTTTTTTCTTTTTAAATTGTAAATTTCAATGAAATGAAAATAAAAATAAAACTCGAGTGCGAAAAAGCGATTGATTTTGATTGATTATTAAATATTGTAAATCAAATGAAAAACTAGCGAACTTTTAAGGCGTGAATGTTCATTGTTTCTTAATTTGAAAGTTAGATACAAAACTTGTCTTCAACCAGATGACTTTGCACACTTTTTCTTTTTTGTTTGCATTTGATTTTGTTTTTTTTTGGTAATTAATATTTATAAAATGTGAAAGTTTTAAATTATGTAAAACTTTCACATGATTTCATGAAAAGCGCTGCTTATCTGCATTTTAAATTTTGAGTGACTCTTTTGCATGTATTTTGTTTTATTGAGAGAAAAGAATGGTACCCTAGAAGAATGAGATGAAATTACCGTTTTTTAATATTTCTTATCAGTGAAATGTACATTAAAAGTGTAAAATTTTCTCTTCAACACTAATGTTGGTAAAAGTAAGCAAAGCGCGACAAAGTTGCGCGACTTTAAGTCCCAAAAGATGAGTAAATTGGGTTAAGTAAATAATTTTTTTAATGCTTTTTGACTTGCTCTCAAGCAGCAAGCAGATAATTTAATTAAGTCTGTCTTCGTTCTAACGATAATAAAGTTTGTTGCGATATGTAACCGGTTAGGAGTAATGGAAATTTTATATTCACAAAAATTTAAAATATCCAAACGTTATTGGTTACACTAATTTACATTAAGTTAATCAAAATTCATGCCTCAACTTCTTACATAGCAGATAGACGTCAATAAGTCGAAATGTCTTTAAATTTTTTTTAATACAAAATTTAATTAAAATGAATTGAATTGAATGAAAAAACAAATTCATAAATTACAGTCAAAATAAAAAATGAAAGGCAGACGAATAAAATTCGGAGGTTTGAAAAGTTTCTATAGTGTGAACATATTTTTTAAGATTAAATTTAATTTTGTTTGAACGCTAAAGCGAAAGTGAAAAGTTACTTTTATAGAACAAATAAAAAAACTTGAATTTTGTATATCAGTAAAACACGCTTATCATTTATCTTGAATTCCTATTCAAGATACTTTTATTGTATCAAATCTAAGAAAATTTTTACATTCAATTTTGATTCATTTCATTCTAAGAAAATTTTACATTCGTTTCTGATTCATTTGATTCAATTGATAATAATTAATAAAAATTTTTTAAACCATTTTTATTCTCTTTATTTATTTCTTTTGATAACAAAATAACAAAGATGTGTGAATTTTTAAGGAGTTTATATTATTCAGATGATCGCAAACGAATTATCAACAGTCCCTCAAGAAAAGTTAGTGAAATTATGAAACTCGATTAAAAAACTTTTAATTTTTGAGCACATAAATTCGTGTCTCTAATCATAACATTTTACTCGAAATAATTTAATATAATAATATTTGTGGATAAAGAAATGACTTAAAGCAATTTTTACAGCAAATGCAATTAAATAATAAATTCTTATGTAAGTTTTATTAGTTTGCCTTTCATGGTGAGGGTGATTTAAACATTTTCGCAAAAATTAATTTAAATCGTTAATTTAATTCATAGTTAGACTTAGAAAAGTAATCACAATTTGTACACTCGGTTCATTTTAAAGCAAAGGCAAAATGCATCTTAAATCAATTATAAGCGTTAGTTTTTCAAATGCAAATTAGTTTTTGGCAGAAAAATTCGGCACTTTTAACAGCTATTTGTAACGCACATTAATGAGAATATTGCGCTAATCGCATTAAAAAGGGAAAGTGGCCAACTTCATTCTTTAGAATCCGTTTTTACTCGTCAATTTGAAGGCGCAGTAGTTTAAATACACTCGTTGGCAAAAATATGTGCACAAATAACTTTAAGGGACAGCTGTGGCCATCTGTTGCCGCTCAATCGTAACGCAAAACTACTGTCGTAAACTAAAAACGTGTTTAATTCAGATTATGGAACCCCTGCTGCCATCTATATATACACTCAGTCGCACAGAAATCTTCCCATTGTTGGGATTTACGTAAACAAAAATTAGGGAATTTATCACTATTTCGAACAATTAAAGAATTGATTAAATAAATATAAGTTTAACATTAACATACCTGATGTCCGCGAGTTGTCCGAAGAATGAGCAATTGAAGTACGACTGTGCTTAACACTAGTTACCGAATCAATAGTGTCCGACACACGAGTTTCTAATGCATGAGTTGTCCGAGTCAAAAGCGTGCGAAATATTTATGTCCAATTCACAAATGACCAATACACGAGTTGTCCGAAACACGAGCGTCTAAAGCGCTAGTGTCCAAACAACAAGTGTTCAAAGCGAGCAGTGAGTAACGTACTACCGATTCAAAATAAAATGTCGATAATCGAAACATTTTACAAGCTGTTCAGAAAGTAAGAAATCACTTTTTTGAGTAAAAATAACTCGCAAAATAGATAAAATATCGAAATAT
>NCKU01001250.1:0-27461 GCA_003675995.1 Dinothrombium tinctorium | reverse complement strand
AATATATTGACGCTAAACGCAGTTTTTTCTTTTTTCTTTTTCTAGCTTTGCGCTTTTCGATGTCAAACTCATATATCACGACATGTGCCTTTGCAGCTGTTTGTAACAATTAATGCCTCTGAAATATTGGACATCTCAAAAACGGTAGCTTCATTATGATATATTTAACAAAACTTCTATTGATTTCAATAAATTTCGGCGAAAATGGCTTTAAAAAGCTTTTAAGCCGTCTAGATAGAAAAGAAGCTTTAATGCTGTAGAAAGAAGTGACCGTAATCCGTTTTAATCTTATGCCGAAATTAGTTTCACTTTTGTACGTGTTTTCATCCGTGAAATATTTCGAACGCATCGCTTGTTTTTAGAGCTTTCGCCAAAGTTCTTTAATTACAATCGCAACGATCTCAAAGATCTTTCGCAAAATTGAAATTTATATCTCTCGCTTCGTAATCGCTTACCATTTGAGTTTGTTTTTCTCACATCGTACTCTGAGAGGTGAATCGTTCTCCAGAAAAATCAAAATTTTGATCAAAATTGATTACTTCGAGTAAAATTTACATTTAACATCACATGAAGAGTTAAACTTTGATATGTATTAAAATGTTCACTGTTCAAAAGTGTCCTCAAAGAGCGTCGAATCGAGGCAGCAATCTTGCTACTGTTGCAGTACTTATGCTAACCTAATACCAAGCACGTGAACGGACACCGTTGTGAAATTGAATGAAAATTTATTAAATAAAAACACAATAAAAATTATTTAAAGAAATGTTACGAAACTAAAACGATTTCTAGCACATTTCACACTACAAAAAAGGAATCTCGAAGCCTTCGACATACGAGCACTGACCGACACAAATGAATACTCCCCTCTGAGCAATAGAAATTCAGATTTAAAAACAAATTCAGTAAAGTTAACATATTTCGTATTGAGTTCGCACTGCAAGCTTTCACATTTAAATGCAGTCATATCATTAGAAGCCAGCTCGATTAAGCCAACCGTGAAATTCGGCGTAACAAACTGTTCTGCTGCTGAGAAAAAAAGTTTTATCTCACAATGAAGCGAAACTTTTTTCTTTCCACAAAAGTAAACAATCAAATTTTTTTATTAACTTTAAAGCAACTTATGAAAAAGTTTCTCTTACAGAAAGAGAGAAATAATTTATGCAAATAAAAATTTTTTTTCGAAAATCCAAGATTAAAAATTTTGTGGAATATATAAACGCAAGAGTAGAAGGAGACATTTTAAAAATACAAAAGCAAAATATTGAAAAGATCAAACTGCGGATGACTTCGAAATTGACGAGAAATGAATGTACAGCATTGTTGCTTATTGTCGGCGCAAAGCATTTGAAATAAAGTCGAAAATTTTCAATTCATTTTGAGCAATTTAAAAACTGAAAAAAGAGCTCAAATTTCTCTCTTTTTAAATGAAAGAAGAAGCTTCTATTAAACATAAAAATGTTTTACGATTTTTGTACTTTCGAAGAAAAAAGTTATAAAAGAATCAGACTTACGCTTTTCCTACGCGCCTCAGCCGCAGATTTCATCTCGAAAACTGAATTCTGCTCAAATTAAACTTTTTTTTCAAAATGACTTTTGTGCACATTTATTGTATTAAATGATTTTGTTTTTTGGCACTTCGAATTTCGAAAATAGCACACTTCACAAGAGTGAAATCGAGTCTTTTTTGAAATAAAATTGTTGAAAACTCGAAAATCTTTTCTTATCGATCAATTTCGATGCAAATTTTCTTTCAGGAACTTGACTTTGATTAATTTAAATGACAAATGATTTAAATTGAAAAAAATTTGTGCCATTCATCATCGCCAAAAATGAAACAACACATGAAAAACTCTGCGAATAAACGCCATTTGCTCCCGAAGAAATACGCCGAAAACTTTCTAGTTGTCCATGAGTTCTTGAAGGTGACGCTTATGATATTTTAACTTATCTCATATTGCACACTAAGTTTTCCCTTTCCTCTTTTCAAAAGCTTTTTCAATTTTTAACTGCTTGAAGCTTTTTCAAAATAAGTAGAATTTATATGAACTTGTATATTTTATGAACTAGAATGATTGCGATCGCGCAAAGTATATGAAAACACTTGAGAATAAGAAAGTGAAAAAAAGCTAAAAAATAAACAAAATTTATATTCTATTGCTATATTCCATAGCAATGTTATAGAAAATATTTTCTGCATGAATTTCAAAATCATTTTTCACTGAAATTAAAAAAAGATGTCGAAGTTCTTGATTTCTCATTTAGATGATCGAAGATTATCACAAAATTAAATTATTTCCCCGTTTCTTTGGGACCATGACATGAGAAATTGTAAAATTAAATTAAAGAAAAAACCGCATTGCTACTGATCTATTCATGACTCTGATTCATCCTAGGGGTTAAAAGTTAATCGTTACAAATAGATTTTAATGATACTTCAATCTTTTGATGCAAATTTTAACAAATTAGTGCATCATTTGCAATTAAATAAGTTTTTTCGAATAATGTCGAAATATAAATTTTGCAAATTGAAAATCGATGAATTTTTTAAAAAGAAAATACCAATTTAAAGGCAGAGTTGATAATTGTTTGAAGTTATAATTATAAGAAATTTAATTTGCGAATTTTTGCTGCAAAATTCTATTGTCAAAATTTTAAAACTGAAGAAATGATGAATTTAAATCGAGTAAATAAAAATTTAACTTATAAGCAAAAAAATTTCATTTTTATGATCAAAATTTGCTTATTTTATATGTACTTATAATATTAGAACTATGGATGCTCAAATTCAAAAGAATTCACAGAGGAATATGCTTAATTGTTTTACACGCTTTTCAGTGTAATATCAAAAGAAATTCTCGAGAGAAAATGCTCTATTTTCTTTACACCAGAAAACAAATGTATTCTACATAAATTAATTTTAGAACCAATTTGCTTAAATTCATTTTTAATTTCACTTAAAGCGAAAGAGGAGAGAGAGAGTGTGTGTGAAAGAGAAAGAGAGAAAAAGAATTTCATTTCATCGTATTTACATATTATTTATAAAATATAATTCAATTTCCTAAATTTTACTCTCGTATAAATTCAATTTGGAGATTAGATTTAAAAATATCTGAATAAGAAAAGAATTAAAATGAGAAAAAAATTGAATCTAAAAATACTTTTTTATATTTTATTAAAATGATACTTTAGCAAATAGATTTTATATATGACATGAGATTAGTGAATATACGATGAAGAGGAAAAAGATTGAATTTTAAAAATAGAATTTTGTGCAAAAGCGTCCAATAGAAAACGATGATATTCTCTGCATTGAAATTTCTGCCTCTGCAGCTATTTATTTGTATTCGAAAGTAAAAACGTATTTTTAGCGTCTTTGTTCATTTCGCACCGTGTAATTTTCTAGTTCGCGCTTATATTTCATCAGAGTGAATTTAAAAAAATATTTTTTAAAAATTGCGAATTTTTTTTTTGAAAACCTTGACAAGCGCAACTTTAGATGGTTTTTTATCGCTTCAAATTGTTATTTTCTTTCATGATTTTATCGAACATTTAAAGATTTGAGAAAAGCGTTGTGAAAAGTAGCAAAAAGAGACAGAGAGAGAAAAAAGGAAATTCCATTTATCAAATGGTGGTATTTGAAGCGTTGTTCGCTGTAATACAGACTTAACAAAAAATGCATCAGCGCTTTATTTTTTTGTCGAAATTTAGCTTGAATGAGCAGAAAAAAACAAAAGAGCGACGTTTTTCTTAAAACCGTGAGATTAAGCTCTTCTCTCCACTAAATCTCTTTTCGAACTCAATTTAAGCTAATTAATTTCTCAAAGTAACTTTTTATACGAGTTAAGAGTAGAAGATAACCGCACGTTGTTACTCTTCGATTGCGGTGCAAAAGCGAAATACAATGAAACGGCTTTCTAATGGTTGAAAAAAGTAAATTTCTTCACTTTTTCACATTTCAAAATGTTTTTTTTCTTTTCCTAGCTTCTAGTGAAAAGAAAAATCTTTTCGCTCTCAATTGACAATATCTAAGCGGAACACAAGTAGTGCGCTAAGTGAAAAGCAAACTGCATTCATCTTATATTTCAATACCGTTGATTTTGGCTGTTAAAGAAAACCAAACACATTAACAACACTTCATTGATTCGCGATATTTTACTCTGTATTAAACTATGTTTCACTTTGAATAGGACAGAAATTAAGTTTGCCTCAACAAACCACTACTTCAGTGTTTCATTTTTGCTCTTAATTTCTATTTTTGCTTGGTTTACTTTTCATTTGTTACATTTAGCGCATAATCTTATCATTTGCTTTGAGTTTCTGAATCTTTACTCACAATCATTGCCAATTGTAGTTTATTTCTTGTCATCGGAAAGCAAAAATTTTTATAGACAAGTTTTAATTCGAATTCAGAGCTCTCACACTTCAAACATATCTCTAATACATTGTAGCTCTCTTCCATTTCAATGCACCGTAGCTATGTTCTATCTTGTGCTTTTAAGACTTTGTTTCTTAAATAGCAAAATATTATTCTTTGGCAAAACATATCGAAAATCGAAATTTTATAAATAAAATTGTCTAATGACAATGGTTTAGGCAAAAAACTCGTGAAAAGATGCGATGCGTGCGGAATTTATTTCTTCTACGAATTTTAAGAAAAGGCATTTTAAGTAAAATTTCTTAAAACGAAAACGTTTTGTTTCAGTCACAAGAATACTGAAAAGAAGTAATCGATGAAAATAATTTATTTGTATTTCTGCAAAAGCTCCTAATGATTATTCTTTCTCTTTTCTAGCAAGAATCTAACCTTTTTGAAGCAATTCACTATTTTATTCTTTATACAAACAAGAACTAAATTTTCTTTATTTTTATTTACTTTTGTTTCTGTATTTGCATTAACATGAAGATCAGTTCTCTTAAATATATTAATGATATTCTTGCTACATTTCACTGCAATTTTAAGGCGCAGCTCACATATCAGCCAAATATTTGATGTCAAAAACTCAAAATTTCAATCAACTATTTGAAAATAATTTGATAATCAAAAGAATATTTTACATTTATGATAAAATTCTCTATTCAAGCTTAAGAGAGAATAAAAATTTTAAATCAAAATTTAATAATTTTTGAGATATTTTTCAAATATTTTTTTTATATTTATTTATGAACATATTCAAGTTTATTTCCTTAAAAGTCATTTGATTTTAAATACTTTTGAAATTTTTGGTATTTTTAAGTTTAATTTTTCTCATACGTTTACAAAGATTTAAATTGATTTTTTGCTTAAAAGCGAATGTTCTCCTCTAGAAAATTCATTTAATTTAATCAAATTCATTTTAACTCTAAATATTAACATTTTGTTAACAGTGAGCTTTGATGCGTTAGGTGTATTTAAAGAAAATTAAGTTATCAAAAAATTCAAAAAATGTGTAATAAAGTCAAATTTAAAAAAAGCTTTAAATTCATTCTCCGAATTTTTTTTCAACAACTATGGATTATGAAGAAAATCAAGTGAGATATATGAAAAAAGCACTTTTCTGACAGTAAAACCTTTCAAATATTTGTAATGCTTTCAATTTTTTTATAATATGAACAGCTTTGCAATTCGTACAATTGCTGGTTCATATTTGAATTTTGCTTTTCTAAATAAATGCAACTATGAAATACTCATGTACAACGTTCTCTTTACACATTTTTCGTTTTCCTTCTCAACGCTGTTTGCAATAAAAGCTCAGTGTTTTGCATACAAGTATGAAATTGATTTTTAGCTGCTTGAAGCATACAAAAAGACAGTGAGCGACATAGAAAAAAGAGAGCTTGACTTACTCATAAAAATTTGAAAAATTTGATAATGCCGGCGGCTGCTCGAGAATAATGATATGCTAAATTCGAAGTAATAATCAACGGATGGTGAACATGCAAAACAGAACATTGTTACAAGTGAATGATGATTTGATTGTAATGCGAGCTTTAAATGCGTGTTTTGTTCAAGTAAGAAAAGCATTGAAGACAGAAGTTGTTTTTATTTTTATTAATGCTAATGTCACCATTTTTTTCTTTTGAATGGCTTCTACAACTCTAAAAATGATATTTTAAAGTCAAAATTTATTTGTTAAGGAGAAAAAAATGGTTATGATGATTTTTCTTCGAACAACAAATAAACGCTTTGTTCAATTATTGCGAGCCAAAAATAAATTTTCAAAGTTTTATCGTAGTCCTATTGTTCGTAATGAAGTCAGGAAAACAAACTGTGTTTCGAACAAAGTTACTTGCTCTTAATCAACGGTAGGAAGGTGTTTGTTTACACGATCGATAAATTTTGTACATACTTTGTGCGTTCAATGTGAAACACTTTATCCTTTGAAAATATTTTTTGAGTTTTAAGGAATTTTTGCTGCATTAAGCAATCAAATAATCTTATACTCAAAAAAAAACACGACGAGAGAAGCTCTAAATTTAATGCATATTATAAATTCCGTAGTAGATTAATATTGTTTATCTAATACATTTAAAGTAAAGATTTTAACAAACAAAATTTTTCTTAAAAAAGAAATTCGATTTAAGCAGTTTATCTTATGATAAAATTTAGAAAACAAAAAACTTTCGATCGATTCTTAAGTAGTTTGAAAATTGAATTCTCAGACATGAATGCTATTTGATGCTATCTGGTTTTTTTACTTTCCTACTTAGTCATTAATTAAAAAATAAAAATCACAGGTTCAGCTTTGATGAATAAATGATAGTGGAATAAAGAAAATTTCGAAAGCTTTCGGTTCCTTTCATGAAAGTAAACACTTAAATTATGACTGCGCACGGCAAATTTTTGCTGCTAACTAAGCTGCTTAGTCACAGCTTTTAACTAAACGAAGCAAAAAAGAAAACTAACTGGACAAATTGAGTGCGATCTGATAATTTATTGAATTTCAAGAGAATAATTCAAATGAAATTAAATGTCACGTAAAACATTTGCCTCGAACACATAAAATTTGGTATTTTTTTCACAGCCATTAAATGCATTTTCACTTACATCTTTTGTTAGAATAAATTGAAATTTCATTTTCTTGTTTTGAATTTTGACGAGTTTATTGTTTTGAATGAATTATTTTCAATTTCATTTAATTAAAATCACAAAAGAATTATAATGAAATTTGGAATCATGTTGATTGCAAGAAATATTAAAATTTCTTTTTTTCAATGAGATTAATTTTAACTTTAAATGATTTCAGCAAATTTATATTTAATAAAACAAACATAAACACTTAAAATAAAAAATTTCTTTTTTTGCGAGCTTGATTATAAATTCACATTTTTGTTTTTTTAACGATACATTTATGAGCAACTTTCTTTGAAAAGATGCAGCAGTAGTCTAAAAAGTTAAAAATTTGGGTCTTTGAATGTAAGCGCTATCATACTCATGTTTTACTTAATTAAAATCGAGTGCGAAATGTAACCATTTCTCCCTGTCAAAGAAAATTTCGTTTTCAAGTAAATAATTAATTTTGTTTTTAAGTTGGACCCATCCAGAAGACCAACATAAGATTTAAGTGATAAATTAGGTGGAAAAATCGACACGTCACGAATGAAAAGCATTGACATGAAACGCGTCTGGGTTAGTTTCGGCGGTTTAATGAAAATTTTTTTGGTTTTTGTCTTCGTGCTTCGATTACAATCGTTAGAGTGGTTTGAAAGCGACTATTCTCTCATGAACTTTTCATTGAGAAATAATTAAGCGAAAAGTGAAGTGGTTAATTACAAGATAGATCGAGTTTTTCTTTTCCTCGATTTCATCTCATATTAAGTTTTATACTTTCTGCTCAAATTAAGTTGCTTGTGCTCAACGCACAGGGCGAACAGAGAAGCGATGTGCATAAGAGAAAGAAGCGAGAAGGCAGCAGAGCTTAATTGTGACCTTTTTCTCTGAACTCAAGCGGATTGAGAAGGCATCGCTATTTTTAGCAACTTCTTTTCGCACAGAGCACAAACTCAGTAACTGTTGCATTCTCTTGCTAAATTTGTTACTTTCGAACTCAGTCTAAAAATTAAGCGCAGTTTATTAAGAATTAATTTTCTCTTCACATGTTACAGCAGCAATTTTATTACTTCGCTTCACTACATTTAAGAAAATGCAGTGTAAGCAATAAACTCACGAACCATTTTTTTTTATTTTTGCTAAAAAAAGAAAAAATTAATGCCATCGCAGACAGTGTACGATGTAATCCTTACATTCAGATAAAAACTATTTTCACTACTCTTTTGTAACATTTATTTGATTATTGCAGATAAAAAAACTTTTGATTACTTTTATCGCAAATAACTTTTTCTTATTTCTCAAGCTTTTTGTGAAAAGAAACTTTTAATAGTAAAAAAACTCGAAAAAAATTGAATTCGTATTTGCGTTATAAAGAAACAAACTTTAAAATCGTTTTAAGCTCGCTTTTTTCCCATCTTCAATCGATAAATCCATCAGATGTTATTTTCGTATTTATGGGTAAAGTGATTGCACAGAAAATGTTATTAAATTTTACTCGAAACCTCGCTTTTTTGAGTTTATTTTTCGCTCGTGATATTCGCTTCGCTTCCTCTCTTTTGATTTTGCTTTCAATTGATTATTATTTACATGCATAATATTAATTTCACAAAATTTTTTGCTTTAAAAAGAATCTAATTTGCTTTTCAAACTTTACATATTTTACAAATACCTTAATGAGTTGGTTTTTTCAATAATGCAACACAAAGCGTGCTTTCAAAATAAGCAACTTCATTAAAAGCTGCTTTCATATTACTCTTCTTTCTACTATGTTTGCACTATGCGTTTAACATTATTATTTCTACATTAAATTTATAAGCGCAAAAAAGATGAAGTCGCGGATGAGTTTGAAGCGTGATCAAAAGAAGAAAAGCAAGTGCAGCAAATTTTTGACATTTGAAAAAGCAGAAAATTTTATTGTCAACGATCAGACGTAAGAATTTAACGTTGATATCAAATTTTTAGGACGGAAAAAAGATTGCAGTCTGTGGTTCAGTCGAACGAAAATGAATTTTTTAACATTCCTGTCAACATCTCAAAAATCAGTTATCATACAAAAAAGTGAAAATATTTTTTCACTTTATAAGTATTTCAGAATATAAATTCCTTACTTAACCGTAAAAAAATATTTTCTGCAAACTTAACTTCCGTTGAAATGTTAAGAAGACGGTTGAGAAAAAAATGTGTGAAAATATGAAATAACACATTAAAATTTAAATTTTAGAATTTATATTCTATATGCTTCAGCAATAACTTAATCAAAAATGTTTTATCGTTTTTCAAGCAACATAAATAGTGACAAATCTTAATATGGAAAAAATGAAAGATTCTGAAATTATTTTCATTGAATTCTATCAAAAATTGAAAACAAACAAACCGCAGTTGAAATATTCTAAAGTTTACATGGAAAACAACGTTGAGAGAGAAATTATTTTACTTCTAAATTTAAAGAGATAATAGGCATCGAGCGATTTAGCTCTAGAAGAGTCGTTTTTTGGCTATTTTTTTAATAAAAGAAAAACGAAAAACTAATCGATTTAAGCACAAATAGCAGAAAAATTATGTTGGATACAAAAAAAGTTTTCTTTGCTTTTGTATTTCTTCATTTCTTATGAGTTACACATTGGAAATAATAATGATAGATAATTGAGCAATAAAAGATGCATGATAACGATCAAAAACCACTACTTTTGTTGGTAAAATTGCAATAAATTAAACAGAAATAAGATTTATTTGTACATTTAGCAAATGCTGTAATAATTGCTGCTCAAGTGGAATTCTTTTTCAAAAAAGGTTTATGTTACATTACTAAATGATTTTTTTTCCTTGTCTCATTTCTTTTATAAGATGAAAGTGAAATGGAAATTTTATGAATGCGCTAGAATCTAAAAAATTAATTCTTTTTAGTTAATTGTACATTTCAATTTTAAAAACGATAAAATTGCATAAAGCTAAAGTGTAAAGCTTGTTCGTTGGTTGGATTCATTATTTTGGAAAAATATTTTCCTATAAAAAAATTTGATTTTGTTGTCTCATCCTAATACTTTTTAACATAAAATAAAACGCAAAATGTATAGAAAAAAAGAGAAATTCTAATTTAAAGTTGCTTTCGTTTCCTACAGTTTTAACTGTTTTTGACATTTGCAAATGCAAATGAAATTTTTTTGTTCGTGTAAAACACACACTCAATCGAGACAGAGATTAAATTTTAATCCCGTGTCACGATCAAATGTAGAATTGTATTTAAAAATTTAAATCGCATTATTACTATTGAAAACGAATACTTTAAAAATTCAAAATCATTTTCGTTTTCTTGTAAAAACGCGTATTTTGTTTGCTTTTGAGGTAGGGATGTTCTTG
The DNA here is from genome assembly GCA_003675995.1 of Dinothrombium tinctorium. NCBI lineage: Eukaryota > Metazoa > Arthropoda > Arachnida > Trombidiformes > Trombidiidae > Dinothrombium > Dinothrombium tinctorium. Next base: position 17,077 of record NCKU01001250.1, on the reverse strand, counting down.
CCGAGATAAAAAAGAATTTTTTGACTTTGTCTTTCATTAATATTAATGAAAAAAAAACAACATTTCAATGCAGTCTACAGTGAAATTGGATGAAATTCTCTAGCATGAATATGAATTCAGCTTCAAAATATTTAAATTTTGAATCAGTTGTTTACTTATTCAAGTTTTTGAATAGATAAAAACGAAATCAAAAGTTTTCGAGAAATGTTTGAAAACCAAATGGACAAGAAACAAGAAAAAAGCAGAGAAATGAAGAGTCAAAAGAGAAAAACTATTTATCGAGTAAGAGAATTTTGTTTTCAACGCATTTTTCCCTGGCAAGCTGGCAATTAATCAGACGCGAATTAATTGAGTGCATTAAGTTTGAAATATCTTTTTGAAAAAAGAAGAATAAAACGAAACAAATGAGTATTAAATGTTAAAGTACACGAGTTAAGATTACTCGAGTGTAATTGTCTGAAGTGTACCTCGTCATAAATAATCTCAACAATAAGCTGCAAACTTTTGTTAACTGCTTTTCGAAGAGAGCGTTTTCTTTCATTAAAACTAGCGTAAAAGTAAAAGTAATTAATGTTTTTGATGTCTTTGAAAAAAAATTAATGATTTATGAATAAAAGTCTATTGCAAAGAGGATAAAGTCTAATTATGAGCGTGGTTCGCTGAGTTGATGAAAGTGAAAATCGCCGTTTCATTTTTAGATAAAAGAGCTGAAAAGACAATATTTTTCTTATTATATCGGACCTCTTTTCGCGCAGCTTTGATCGCAAACATTGTGATCAATACAATGTATATGAGTACTAAAGAATCATTTGTAACACGAATGCAATTCGGCAAATATTATCTCTGTTTCGCTCTCTCTCTCTCTCTCTTTCTCTTTCTCTACATTCAAGCTTACATCCCAATTCTAGAATTGCATGATTTAGGAATGAACGTAAAAAAATGATCACCGTGTCATTTGAATCAGTGTCAAATCTAATGTAAGCTAAAACTTAAACAAGCGATTCACGTTTTACAGCTTTTTTAGAATTCAAATCGTACAACACGACAAATTGCTGATGATATAAATAAAACGTAGAATTCTGCTTCCAAACACGCGTTTAATTGCTAGAAGAAAGCAAACAGTTTTGTAGGTAGGCAGCGCAAACTTAATGCAATTGATTTTCCGACCCTTCGCAATGCGCTAATTGAATTATAGCGTCGTCCTTAATTTTTCGCTTCAATTTTATAGTTCAAACACAAGCAACATAAACGAATAATGCTTAATGTGTTTTCTTCAATTTGTGAATGCGAAAAAGGTGTTATTTAATAAAAAAAATTTGTCTACATTTGGTATTTTCGCTTCAGTTCGATTTGTTTAACACAACAATAACAGTAGAGACTTGGAGTTGGAATAAATTTTCAAGCTTTGAGTGCTTTTATTTCAGGCAAACAAGAAGAGAAAGGAACGCATATAAAATAAAGTGTGACTTCATTTTATTTTGTGAAAGTGTGAGTAGCGACGCTGAATTCAATTCTTTCGCTGCTACTTTTTATTTTATTGCTAAATTTTAATCATTTTTTTTCGAAAGCAGACAAAGTTAATAAAAAAAGTTAACTCAATACAAACGGTATCAAATACAAATTGCACTCCACTTGTCAAGAGCAAAATTTTAGATCATTTTTTTCTAACAAAGGTTAAGAGGCGAGGTAAGAGATGAGAATTGAGATAGAGAGAGAGAGAGAGTGAGTGTGTGTGAAAGAAACATTCATAAAGTGTAATCACAGAGCTTCTTCTTTGCTTTTCACTGAAAAATGTTATTCTTTAGCAACAAGCTAAACTCAATTGTAATCACTCAAAGTAATATGTTTTCGTGGTGAAAAAGACACGAACAAAAAAGCGGCGGAAACATTTTTCAAAATTAATTGGCTAATTTCTCCTCTCTATTTCTCTTTATTCTCTTTTTTCTCTCTCACTCTGAATTCGCTAGAAACTTTTTTTTGCTTAGAAACGAAAAGTTTTCCGCAGAAAAGAATAAAAAACATTTAAGTTACCGTCAAGCTGCTGAATAAATTTCTAACTGACCTATAGGAATAAAAGAGATAAAAGACGTGCATGTATTAAATTGAATAAATATATTCACCACTTATGCAGATTTCGCTTTTTATTACGTATTTAAATATAGACGCGAATCAAATTACTGTTCTAGATGCGTGAAGTTAGAGCTAAACTTTTTTTAAACATCTGTATAAAGTAAACGAGAGTAAATGAAATTAAATTGCGCAAAAATATGGCGTTAATGAGTGAGATAAGATTTAGATTAAAAAAAGAAAGCCACGCGAAAAAAAACTTTCGTACTTTGATTAATTGCATTCCTTAAATAAACACTTTCTCAAGTAAAATCATAAAAAAAAATTTATCGAAAGTTATTTCACAGCTTCACAAGTAAAATTTGCATCTTTCTTATTGCATAGCTTATCGCATGCGGAATATGTTTTCAACATCAATCATCATTTTCGCAATTGTCGCGTGTATTTCATTACAGTAGAGTTTTTAGTCTGTATTTTAGTTGCGAACAGAAAAACAATTAAATGAATAGCGTAAAAGTAGATAAAGCTGAGTTTTTATATTTTTGAAATCATTAAAATTAAAAATCAGTAGTCTGTGAGTTTTTGACTTTTTCGTTTTTGAGAGGAGCAAAAGAAAAAAAAACGAAACTCAATAAATGAAGCAGAAAGCTCGCAAATTCTCGACTAACATTCAAACTTCGTAAGTTTAATGAAGTTTACACTTTGTCTCGAAGATAAAATCACTTTCCATTTAACAATATCAAATCTTTTCACTGAAACTTGAATATTTTAATTCGTGAAATTTTCTATAAAAAAAAATAAAATTTTATAAAAAACGATTTTCGAAGGAAAAAGTTATTATCTTGAGCAATTCAGTCAAATTCTACAAGAGTACAATATGATGATCTATCGGAAAAGGAAATGAAATTCAGTCTGAATAAGTAATATTCACTTGAAATAAAATAAGATGCAAGTAATGGTATATTCGATTCAAACAGTTATTTGTTTCGCATTTGTGTAAATCCAGATTTTGATCTCGTGGTAAAAATGAAAACTGAGCAATTTTAGAGATAAAAAGTTTTGAATATCTGTATTAAAAAAAGTTTTTGAAAGAGCGAGAGGTGAATGAACATTTTTAAATAGCCAATATTTAAATTTCAAAATGCAAACTTGATATTCACTTTTTGCTTCTCATAAGCATTTGCTCCAGGAGTTTAGTGTCTCGTTTGAACCTGAAAATTATTTTCGTTACTTTCAGTTAATTCTTGAGGCTATAAATCATTTCCTCTACTAAGCCTTTTCTATTAACGCTTAATGAAAAAAAAGTTCTGAAGGAATGCGGAAAAGTATCATCGAACATAATTAGATCTGCTCCTACGCTTTTTTTTTACTCAACAAGTGTTCATCACATTAATACGATTAAATAAGATGAAAACGACTTTATTCAGTTTTTTTTTCTCGTAAACTTACAGATTAACTTACTGAGCTCTGCGTTAGTTTTTTTTACGGATCAACGCTCAAACGCTTTCTCTTTCATCGCTTTCAGCTTTCGATACTTAAATTACATAAGCATTCATTGCTACGTTTTTACCTCAAGAATATCATTCTTGCTAGTCTCGAGTTAAATTTGATTTTGTAGAAAAATTGTGATCAAAAATAACAAAAGCGATTTATACTTAGAGTAACTCTCGTATTAATTTAATTTTGTACTAGCGATTCAAAATAAAATGTTTTGATTATCGAACGTTAGCATAGCTGCAAAGCACATGATGAATTAAGCGCCTCGTTAAAGTTGCTTTGCAGTCTTACTTTCGGTGATCGGACCATTTTATTTTGAATCGGTAGCACAAATAAAAGAAATGAGCTAAAAAAATCAAAACTATCGCACCATTTATTTTATCATTATCTTAAGTAGGGAAGCTTAAAGAATACTTGGGCAACACTAATCCTGCAGACTTTGCAGCCTCTGCAGACCTGCAGAGCCTATAAATTTATAAAAAATTAAATTAAACTATAAAAAAACCTGTAGAAAAGGGTCTGCAAATTAAAGTCTGCAGAGTCTGCAAATTAAGATTGCCCAGAATAATTTGACCACTAGAGAGCTGATATGAGATCTTGCAAATATTTGCGCTTCAAATAATTCAGCTTTGCTATTTATTCAGCAATGAAATCTAACTTGAAGCTTTCCTATGGCAAAGTATTCCTTGCAGTTACTTTACACATTTAACTCAATTTTATTCATATTTCCTCAATTTACATTCCAAATTCATTTTTAAATTAAAATAAAAAACTAAACTTAGGATTTTATTGCAGCATTGAAACGCTACTTTATTCCCTTTATGCCAGTACATTTAATTTTACTCTGAAATAAAATGATTCGGAAATGCACATCTTACAGAGTTTGAACATTTTTTGGAAAAATTTTAGCTTGTCTTAAAAGTTTACATTTAAAATGAATTTTATCCACTTTTTGAAGTTAAATTATCGAATTAAAAGTGAAAAGTGAGTGGAAGTTTGATTTCGAGTGACCTCAAAAAACATTCGTTTATCATTTCTACATAACAAAAAAAGGTTGAAAGTTTTTACTTGCGCTCAGATTTTGTTTCTTTCCGCTCTATAAATTTGATAACAATGCTTACTCTTAATTGTAAACATCTTGTAAAATTCAGACTTTTTTTGCAAAATGGCCTCCCTTTCTATTCTGATTTCATTTTATAACCGCACAGTCAGAAGAAATATTTACTGAAAATTAATTTAGATCACTTTCAACAAAAAGTTTTATTAAGAAACTATTAATGTGCGATTTTGCACGATTAAAAAAATTAAGCCTTTCATTTCACTATCGATATCCATCTTTTCATTGGAGTCACGCTTTTGGCAAACAATCAAAGAAAAATGTTTAAATTTTGACTGTTTACTTGACGTGTTTAAAAGCGCAAAAAGCGTTTGACAGATGTTTGTATGTAAATAAAAGTTGCTTTCTCTTAAAAAATATTCAAAATTATTATTACATGTTTATAAATATGCATAAAACGTCAATTGAAGCGATTGCTTTGAGCCGCTGCAATAAAGCGCGGCTTTCTTTGAGTACAAAGCGAATAACAAAAGTAATTTCTAGTTTACCGAAAAATATTTCGAATTCTCGGAAATTTTTTTGAATTTCTCTCTTCATTTTAAAGGAATTTGCATTCACAGATATTTTCTTGTAACGCACACTCCTCAGTCATATCAATTCTCATTCAAAATTTTGCACAATTCACGCGAAACAAGCAGCGAATCGATTTAAGAAGAGAAGAAAGTAACAGAAGTGCGAATCCGAAATGGATTACTATTCAATCATTCAGCCTCCGAATAGGAAATGATAAAAAAGTGAATAGAAAAGATTTGTTTTCATTGCGAAATGAATTTGATTTTTCTTGTTTGTAAAATACTCAGGCCAGTTGTCAGAAAAGGCAAAAATTAAAGTAACAAAATCGGCGATCAGAAGTGCAATTCTCTGTTGACCAAAGAATTATGAATAAAATGAAATTGCATTTGTAAAATAATGATGAAAAAGCTCTTTTTTCACAGGCGACAGCCGAGTTAACAAAAAAGTATAATAGACATCTACATTAAAGCACTCGCTTTTTGGTTGAAGTGATCTTGCAACATCGAAATGTAAGTCAATCAGTGTCGAATCACGAGTGATGTGAAGTAGAAGAACTTCTTACGTTCGTTTTATATATTTAGTGAAGAGAAAGGTTAAACAAAATTGATTTACAGCCTAATGAAGTTAGGGCTGTTTTGAATTCAAAAAACGAATCAATTTCAATTATTTTATGATCACTTTTAAATATGTGCATTGATAAATAAAGAAAATTTCGTAAGTGTATATATTGGATTTTCATCGCACTTGCGATGATTACATATGATAAATTGAAATTTATAATTTCACTCAATTTTTTCTCTTGAAAAATGATCAATTTTCGATGCTATAATAAAAAAAAAATAGCCATTAGCTAAATTTCCTTACTTGTAATGGGTTTTCAGACTGGATTCTAAAACAGATAGCGTTACAAAATAAAAATTGATACTTTAATTTCACCATTATTTCTTAACTGCAAGTAGTGAACATAAAATCAATATAATCTTATCTCTTGTCAAAAAATTGAAAAATCTAGCACACAAAAATCTTTTTTTTTTTAATTAATCCAACTTGAATAAAATTAAACTAGCAGCTGAACCTATGTTTCCTTATGAGTGCTAGACATCTCTTTATGTTTATTTAAAATGAAAAATTTTGTATATTTTACACGCTCCATAGTTATAATAAAAATACTCAAAAAGCTACGATTCTCAAAGAAATAATCCGCGAAATGAGTGTTCTTCAAGATTGTTATTCTTTTTAATAAACTCTTAATGTCATGGATACTTTCAACACTCTTGGAAAGTTGTCAAATTCTCTTCTTTAATTTTTATGTATGCAATAATTTTCTCTTGCATCATTTTTATAGTTTTTTAATTCATTGAGCTCAGTTACTCGAGTAAGCGTAGCATGCATGCTAAATTGACTTTCTCGATTAAATTAATTATTATTATTGTTAGCTAGATTAATTTCATCAACTTTATTTTATTTTATTTATTTAAAAAATATTGATATGCATATAAATAATTTTTAAACCCAAAACTTTCATTTCTAATCTAAATTATTTTATGATAATCATATAAAATTATGCCGACTTTCTGGTTATTCAGTTGTTGAATATAGCTGGTTGCAAATAACCAATAACATAAATGTAAATTGAAATTAAATGATACGCTTTAGTTATTCACAAATACAACTATATAAATTCAAAAGACCTGAGGCAATTTATATTTTAACTTTTTTTTGTTCAAACGTAATCAATGAATAATAAAAAATAAGAGATGAACATCCATTTAGTGTTGATGATTACATAGGAGTTTATATCAAGGAATAAGCGAATTAAATCTTGATTGGCATTTCAATGAGCTTCATTTTTTACAAAGCTGCATTTTATGCCAATCTCTTTGTAAAACTTAACAGAAATCTTGAGAAAACATTGCGAATAATCAATCTTTGAGATTATTTTCAGCATTTGAAGCTGCATTAAGCTAATACTTAAATCAAATGATAAAACAATTTTTTTTCACTCGCTCTTTTCTTTTCCGCTCAAAATTTCATCTTCCTTTTTTTTGAATTACGGCGAAGATTGTTTGTGACATTTTTTTCGATGATTGAATTCGAAATCAATTCACATTAAAAAGCGAAATAAAGAAAGTAAACTTTATGCAGAGTATATATATTAAAAAATAAAATTGCGCACGAAATTAATTTTCTGCAAAAACCGTTGCGAATTTTGTATAGAAAAACGATTTTTGATAAAGAATCGTTCTATTTAATGAAAACTTGCTTATATCTCGCCGTAAGAAAAACTTGATAAAAGTGAGCTTTTTTGCTGTAAACTTCACTTTTGTGAAGTAAAAGAAAAAAAAAACCGATGAGAAAAACGAATGCAATTTGAATCTCTCTAGTGTTTAATGTAACTCTGCTTTTCTCTTTATCGAATCGTAATTGTAGCTGATTTGTCGGCTACGAAATTCCTTTCTTCGTTCACTCGCACATCTTTTGCATTGCTTTCAATCAAATCGAGTTCTCTCGCTTTAACAAAGCGTCAAAAAAAGTCGAATGAAAATAAGATACTGTTGTTGTAAGCAAATTGTGTGCGACGAAATTCGCTCGCTTAAGTTGAAGCGACAAAGCAAACTTGTAAATTAACTTTCGCAGTTAAGACAATAGACTGATTAAAGGAAAAACTGTTTTTATCGAGTAAGCAAATTTAAGTTTTTTCTTTTTCGAATTTTAACTTAAATTTTATGATTGTGATAGTAGACTCGACATTTTCATCCATAGCAATTTTTAATTACAGATTATTTCGCTAAGCAAAATCCTCTTTGCTCTAAAAGTAAAATTCACTTTTCATCAATTTCACTAAAAGCTTATTCATTACAGTTTTAAAAATTTAACTCATAAACTCGACACGCTGTTCATTACTTTTTAAACAATTTCTTAAGGGCAGTTCTTGTGTTTATTTTCGAAAAAAGAAAGCAATTCGATATATTCGATATAAAAACGTCATGTAACAGAATACTGTAATTAGATTGTTTACTGTTACCTGAGACAATAACACTTTACTTTAGTAAACAAAATAAAGTATGATTACATGTGAATGATGGCAAAAAACTTCTACGCCTGTCGCTGGTATGTTATTTGAGTAAGATAGCTTAATTATGAATGATTTCATATTACTTTCAAGCATTCAAAATGTGAAATATTGAAAATGTGTTTCTTTTCTTGCGCTCTTTGAATCAAATGTAGTGAATATTAGATGAATGAAAAGAAGAAATTATAGTTCAGTGCGAAACGATCAACAAAGCATTAAAATAAACGATAAATTCACATTCATAAAAAATACTTTCGCGCAAAAATGTTTTAAGAAAGTAAGTAAAACACGTTTTAAATATATGAGCTCCATTTAAAAAAAAAGCGAAAGAGAAAAGGTAGAGAAAATATGAGAATTTTTTCTTAAAATACAAATGAAGCCCGTTGCTTCAATTCTACATTTTTCAGAGAAAGAAATTTCTTTCACAAAACAATTGATTAAAATCCATTAGAAGCGGCCCTTATTGAGTATATGAGAACAAAATAGAAAAAAGGATTTTCAATAACCGAACTTAAATTTCGGAATTTCAACATTGTAAACTATTTTAGAAATACAATTGGGATCACATTCAATATGCTTTTTAATCTATCGAAAATTCAAGTTTTGAATCGGTAAGATAGCAAATTAATGTGTCCACAATTGTACCTGCATTGTATTCTATGAAACAAATTTACGTGACGAAAATGTTTAACTTCACCGAAAGTATTCAAACTTTCATCTTTTCTTAATATTTGCTTAAAACAAGATTATGTTCTTACCTTTTGTTCATCTAAATGTATTTTTTTAATGGAAATAAATGTTCGGCTTCTTTTTAAATTATACTCAAAGATAAAGTCGATTTTGTTTATTATTCCATTAAACATTTCGTTTAATTTCTTACTATATTTAGCTGAGTGGAGAACTGAGTTTGTTTTTATGTTTCTTTACAGTGTCTATAGTATTTTAATTAAAATGCTTGCTTCGCGAAAGCTGAATGTTTAACTGAGAAATAAAGCAAAAAGAATTAAGAAGAGACTCAAAATATAATGAGAATTTAACAATGAAAATTTGCTCTATCTGAAATAGACAACATTTTACCAAGCCATCGTAACAACTACTAAAACTAAAGTAAAAAAGTATATTCGAGAATGTTTGCACAGCGGATTTAGCATCGAATGGATTAAGAGATTCAATTACGGCTTTCCTTTTTTGAGAAAATATCTTTTTTTATTCTCGCCGTGTTTCATAACAAACATATCACTGTTGGATTTGACATGTTCGAAATCGAGTGACAACTTCGAGTAACGATCCAGAGGGAAGAAAAGCGAAGTACTAACTTAAAATATTTTCTTAATGGAAATCAAAAGCGTGTTGCACCACTTTTTTTATGGCACTTTCCGCCTTCGAGCTCTCCAGAATTGGGCTTTCAAATGTTTTTAGACGATGTTTTGCTTTCATCAAAAGTACGCACATCTCTCACCTCTTCTCATCTCATCTCATCTTTTCTCTTTTGCTCTTCTCTTTCACTTTTCGTTGCCTCATTGTTTGCAAGAATTTGTTCGCAATGGGAGAGATGAGCTATGTTCGTTTCATTAATAGCAAACAATAGAGAACAATAGTCGAAATCAATAGAAGCGGCAACTTTAGCGTCGCAATAAATGCGTAATTTTATTAAGTCGCGATTACGTCGAAACAAATTCGCGTTAAGTTAAAGTGAAAAAATTATTTTGTCTGCTTTCTATTCGAATAAAGCAAAAAAACGCACAGAAATGTTTTGCAAACGCAATTACACGCTTTCGCTTTCGCTCTTTTCTCACTCGCAGAACACAACGCGCACAGAGAAAGAAGCCAATTTACCATCTCACCAGGCTTGGGTCATTTGCTAGATGTGTGCCAAGTTCGCGTTCAAAAAGCAGGAGCTCAGACAGATGCAATCTTGCATCATTAAATGTGGTGATCGCGTTGCAATTCTTTCGCTTTTTCACGCTTTTTTCATGCCAAAATTTCAAATTCAATGCATCTCAATTCACGAGTTAGGCTTCTCATTGAATTTGTGCAGAAATGCACGAAAAAACTTATTTAATATTTGATGTGAATAGTTTATATTAAGAAAGCTAAGTACGCGTAAAAGAACATTGCCAATAGAGTTTTTTTTTGCTCTAGCGAAAATATCAAACACCAATTCATAACTCTACTGTGTTTTTGCTTTTCGCTTTTGTTAAATTTAACTTTGAGGCATAAAAATCACATCGCTCATCCATTTCAATCGTATTTTCTCGTGTATTATTTCAACGTCACAAAATACAATAACAAATGGCGACATTTGAAGAAAAAGAAAAATCAAGCGATGGAGCGATGAAAACATTTGAACGATTTACTATACACACATTTCGGACACGTACTGCATTCGACCGAAAGCTGACCTCACGCCGATTTCTATACGCGTATGTCTTCAGCGAATTTCTACAGATTTGACGCTGCATTTGTCAAACAAAAAATCGTTTTGTGTCTAAAAATCGAAGAAATGAAGAGCACGAAGATAGATATTTGTGTGTGTGTGTTGTATGTACCATGTGAACTATACGCTTCTCTACGGCTTGCGATGGATGACGTCTGTTATTGATTTCTCTTGAATACAATTATCCATAGAATCGATCTCGTTCTCAACCCTACTTTCGTGTCATTTACTCGAACTAAAGAACTATTTTACCCCCAAAAACTAAGTTGACTTCGCTTCTTATTTGTGCGCTATTCTCGGATCAAATGCCTCTTTAATTTCGGAATGTTCATTTTTAAGCCTCAACTCGTGTGTCTATTTAAATGTGTGTGAAAAAGCTTTTTCGAAGAAAGCGAGAAACGCTTAAAAATGCGCAAAGTTGAAGCAAAAAAGTGTTTGTCATCTTTGTGCACGCTTCAATCAAAAGACCGAAAAGCTTTTTTGTTATCGGTCGAATTTGAAAATCAATGAATTCAATATAAACTGAATAAGATTGAAATTTTTTTCTACTCATACACTTTCAACGCTAAAAAATGCCGCAATACACACGCAAAGAGAGTATGAAAACAAAGCTCTTGAATGGAAACTTAAAAGCGCAATCAATCACTGTTCATTTACTGTTTTCTTCGATGTGTCGCATGAAAAGGCACTCAAACCATACTTATAACGATTTAAGTATTTGTCGGCTTCTCTCGCAGAGCAAAAAAAAATCGAAAGAGAAAGAGCAGAGAGAATGACGCGAACGGTTACATTTGCAAAGAGAGCGTAAAACGAAGTAATAACACTACTTTGCTATTGTACCAAATGTATTCGATGTTCTTAAAACGACAATCGACACTCACAAACACATTAGAAATTGCAGTTTGCATTTGATCGTCGTTGTTGGCGCAGTTGTTGTTAATGTCGCCGCTGTTTTCATCGTTTTTGTTAAAAATTCTAGTTATCACTTCTTTTTTGCTTGCTATTTGACAGATTCGTCTCCACATAAAAAGCTTCAAAACATTTTTTTTGTTTTCTGTTTGTTTATATGTGTCGAGCCGGGTGTAAATGTGATCAAATCGTGTCCGCAATAATTTTCTTTGCCCGTCTCTTTCTCTAGCACACACAGCATGTGTATATAAAGCAAAAACCAAAGGTGAGCAAAAAAAAATACTAATTTCGTCAAAAGTACAGTCACGAAACAGAAAGAGAAGTTGTCATAAGCAGCGCTTTTGTTATAGAAAAGCGAAAAAGAAAAAAAAGCTTTTCAACCTTTTTTTGCTACTTTTATGGCGACAAAATGTGATCGATACGATTTTTAAACCAAACATTTCGATAATTTTCACTCTCTTCGCTATTATTGTCGTCTGCGATAAGGTTTTCAATTTAAATTTTTCGCTGATTTCCTCTTTTTCTTTGTTCATTTTAAACTCGTTCAAAACTTTTTTATTTTCAAAAATGTCATTCCAAAAAGAAAAAAAATTACGATGAGTTCTAATTTCGATGTCATACTCTGCAACTTTTTTATTTTCCACTTTTCACTGCATTTTTACGAGCAAAATACTAAAAGCAATGAATTTCGCGAAACATCAATTGCAATGTGACATTAAACCTCAAATTTGTGTTCGATTTTTAACTGACAGCAACGAGAGGACTGCTGTTTCATTATTCTCTCTCTCTACGCTCTCTGTTTGAACGACATAAATTGCGGAATAAAAAGGAGTGATCAGCAATTGCTCTTCCACTGTATGTGACATCAAACCATAATGAGAATTGAATTGGCAAACGATAACCCAAAAAGTTACATTTTTAGGGTCACTTTTTTAGTTGAATGAAACGAAATGAAAGGAACAAATTAGTTCACTGCGTGCACCATTTAGCAAAAAATTCATATAAAGCTACACGCAAACAGCGATTTGCGAGTAAAACTTGGGCGAACTTTAATTAGAATCGCAGCGAAAAGAGATTTTTAATTTGCTCGAAATTAGAAATGCGAGATGAAAGTGATGCGCTTGAAAAAAAGCTGAAAATAAATGTGACATAAACGAAGTGATATTTCGAAAAATTGTGAAATCACCACAAACAAATGCATCTGCAGTAGCAGAAGCAGCAGAAGCGAGCAATTCCAAAAGTCCGCGCTACTTTAACGACTGCTTTCTGGCGTGAAACGCATAAATCATATTTTGAATTGTGTTGAGAAGTAAATAGAGACTCGTCTTTTTGAAATATGAATGAGAAAGAAACGATTTAAATGAGGAAACATGAAAATGGAAACAATTGCGAATGATGCGGAATTTTACGAATCTAGGCGCACATTGATGCACAGTGGAAAGTAAAACAAAAATGTGAACTTTTTCCAATCAAAGCAAGCAGCAACCCTTTTTAATTTCAAACTAATGCATTTTTCTCATTTTCGTGATTTTTTCAAATGGTTCATTATTATCGCTTTGTAAGCACTTAATTAAAGTAAAATTTATTATTGATGTTTAAGTAAATTTAATTACGAATTCGTCGTGTTGGGATTTAAAAGATTAATTAGAATTAAAGAGCTTTTCTCTTTCTAAAATCTTTGAATTCGTTTATCTCATCAAGCGAATGTATACTTTTAGAAACGATTTGATTACACAATGGAGATGAGAAGAGATGAAGCAGTTCTTTTTGCTGCAACTGATTCGCTTGTGTTTATGTTCGAAGCGAATGAAAAATTTCTTTCGCTTTAAACATTTCGACGAAAACGTTGGCTTTGACAAAAAAAATGTTCTCTGTGTTTACAAAAATTTGAAATGATGAAAACAGCTGTTATACACTCATAAAGATCATAAAAATTAGAATTTACTTTTCGCATAACTTCCTGTTATTGCTTTTCAGAATTGAAAATAAACTGTAATTCAGTGAATTTTCATGCAGAAACTTGCGCGAAATAAATCAAAAAAGGCGATGAACATCGATTTTTTGCTTGCTCTCGTAAAATACTCATTAAATTACATCGCTCTTAACACTTAATTAACTTATATACAGAAATTGTTTTGACTTATTCATACGAATAAAAAAAACTTTCTGCAGCGTTTTTGTTCCAAAAATATCCAAAGAAAAACAAAATAATCGATCGCCAGCAGTGTGTGTGTGTGTGTGCTTGTGTGTTATGTACAACATCGAAGCGAATGTATTCAAATCTCTCTGTTCTTGTTGTTGACATTGAAATCAATGCAACAAACACATGTAATAAAAGCAGTAATTTGCCACTGTCATTGATATTTTTTTTTTCTCTGAACAAATAATTGCCACTGAGCATTATCCAGCACCTCGACGAAACGCACCGCTAGCAAGTTTGCAATTCGCAGACGAGATTTCGGAAGTCAAGCAATCAAAAAGAAATAATTTTTAAAGCAGTTTAGTGATATTTGAGATATAAAGCGTTCGTTTGCTGCGAACTTTTCTTTGCGTGAAATTCATGCATTTATCGCAAAAATTTGGTTTTTATTTAAAATCTTTTCTGTCGCATTTTCAAAATTTGCATTTGCTATGTTCCTGTGAATAAACGAACGAATCGCAATTTACGCTCTCATTTCTGTAATTGCATTTGATTGGGCGAAGATTGAAGAGAAGCAAAATCAAAACGACTAAAAGCAAACGCAAAGCATTGGAATAGCGCTTTGATCAATTTTATTTGATAGTCACGTAACAACACCTTTTATCATCACTTTCGAAAAGAAGCGTCGCTGAAACGGTATCATTGCGGAAATCTACAACAAGCGTAAACGCGTTCGACTAACGATACATCTTTCACTGCATTCATTCTAAATCCTTCGACTAATAATAATTGAATAGCGGTTTTCGAAGACACCTTTTCGCCGAAGCGAAGATGAATGAGTGCAGCGAGAACGCTGCACAATGACAAATTGCGCGAATTTCGCTCTCGAGTCAATTAAAAGGTGAACAAAATTTTGAATTAATCGAGTGGTGATAAATGACGACGGCTAGAATTGAAAAGCAGCTCGTTTAGAAAGAAGAATTGAGAGCTTTGTACGGTTGCGAATTGCGGTTGTATTCACTGATCCTCAAAAATAGTTACACTGCATCTAAAGAAATTGCGTTTCTCTTGCGGATTCTAAATTAACAGTTGTGTGTAGGCTTGCAGATAGCGTTATAATAGCCCAGTTGCCAAAATAGTCGTCGAGACTATTTTCGGCGACTTGCACAAGTGGGTCAAAATAGTAAACCTGAAACGCGCATCGGAGCGCAAGGTCGCTGCTTGGCGAAAGGTGAGCGGATTCTTACCCGAGTGTCGTCATAGTGACAATGGTGTACCAGAATGCAGCAGGAATGCTTGTGAAGTTTGTTCTCGGCTCGTTCTTTTCCGCGTAATACATGACAGTGGCGAAAATGATGATTGCCATCGCCAGAGAGAAAACCAAAAAGCCGAGCTCCGAGGCGCAGCTCTTCAGCGTATAGCCGAGAATTCTAAGTCCCTGCGAATGTCTCGAGAATTTAAAAATCCGAAATACTCTGAAGACCCTAAGGGTGACGAACGCACCCGAAACGTCATCATTGTCTTTAATTATAAGTCCTATGTAATAGGGCAGAATAGCGACCACATCAATTACACTCATCACGCTTCTAATGAATTTGCAGCGGTCAGGGGCAGCGTACAGCCTTAGAAGATATTCGAATGAGAAAATCATAACACAAGCGGTGTCCAAGCAAAAGAATGCCACTTTGTAAGTGTCTCCACAGGACTGTGTGGTGCTGTGTTCATTTAAACCTTTATGACTGCAAGGCACCGTTTCAATGACGTTGGCACACACAGAAACCGCGATGAAAAAGCCGGTCACGTAGTAGAAGACTAGCGCGGCGGTCGAGGTGTGCGGATTCTCGAACGCTCGCCACATTTGCTGCCTTTTGGTCCCCAAAGCGATTTCTTTTTGATTCTCAGTCTCAGACATTTTGTCGTCGAGCATACGCTCGGCATTTTCACGCTTCCGATCTCTGTAATCTTCATAACAACAGTCACCGATCACATCGGGAATAATGCCGAAGAATGACAGCTCTTCGTCGTATTGCATCAAGCATTCGTGTTTTGGATAATGAAGTTTTCCTGTGCGGTAATAATTTAGAATGTGTCGAAATATGTCAGGGTCTCGATCGAAGAAGTATTCTTTTGTCTCCTCGTCGTAGAAGAACTCTCGCTCGTTCGATCCGAGTAATGTGTCCGGATATTTTTCGACTGTATTGCGCCACGTCTCGAACCGGCGACCACTAACATTGATCACAAATTTCTCGTCTTCGCGCTTACGTCGGTCTTTGGTTACCGGCGGCGCCGGCAGTGGATTGTTTGCGATGGGCACCCATCCAATGGCGGCCGCTCTCGCGAACGGCAGCCATGCAGCGACCGATGCCATCCTTTTTTTGTTATCGCAAAGTTTAGCTTATATTTGCTGCTCGTTCAAACATCCACTTGTACGCAGTTTGCAAAGTTTACGAATCTGTTTTTCGGCGTCGATTAAAATAGCAAAATTGAAAAAACAAACGCACATTCTTTTGAAAGATTCAAGTTTTATTGCTGAATTTCATAGTTTCGCTTTGCTTTCTCTGCCATTTTTTCGCTCGCAAAAACTTCAGATCATAGTTCAGCCACACATTGGTGGCGTAACTCACATTTTCGCTTTGCTTTCCGCAAACGAATTTTACTTTTTTTTACATATTCATGTAAATTACTTTTGACAAATGCGGACCGCACATTATTTTTTCACGAAAAACTTGCGATCGCACGCATCGTTGCAAATTACTACTTGACAAGTATAATTACAAATGCAAAACTTGCAAAAATTGTGTTTGATTAACTTTCTTTTACTGCGCGGCGTTTATAAAATGAAACGATCAACACTTTTTAAACAATGAAGAGCCTCTGTTTACAGTTGCGATGTTTCGGCAAACAGCGACGCACAAATAAGACTGCAATTCGCGGTGTCTAATAACACAGCGAGAGCGAGGGTCTCCACTTGGAAGCTGATCGTTGAAACATCAACTTCAATGGTAAATCGCGCGAATACAGCGCATGGATCGCGAGAGACAAACACACACACAACACACGGCTGGGGGCAACGCACGCGCATCTTCAGAGCCGCTGCATCCCTCTTCGCATCTTTTCTTTTAAGCATCTTTTCTCGCCTTAATTACTCGCGATTTGCGAACTCCGAACGGCACTCGAACAGTGAAAGCACAGCCTCACTCGCGGCCGCTGAAAGCGCACTTTCCTGCAGTTCACCGCAACTCGACTTCGCTGCCGACGGTGCGAAAGCAATCAGACGAATTGTTCACAATTTTCAAACACTATAAAACATTTATTTGCGAACAA
>NCKU01001249.1:0-27468 GCA_003675995.1 Dinothrombium tinctorium | reverse complement strand
AAAATATTTCTTTGAACACAATTCGCAATACTTTAAAGCACTTTCACTATTCACTCAAAAGGCTTACTTTGGTGCTGAAATTAGAAACAGTCTTAAAATGATAGAGAAAGGGTATATTTTAGGTAAAACTGCTTCACTTACGTTAAGTATATGAAAGATACCTCATCAAATGTCTTAATAAAGTGATCGAAAAATGAATTGAAACGGTTAAACGCGTATCATTACACTTTTCATAACTAACTCATATTCACTCCTGTAACTCTATTAAATCCCTGTTCGAAATTAAACGAATAAGCAGTGTTTTGCGCTAATTGTGAAATAATGCTGCAAAGAGTGAAAGTGTTTTTGCAAAATGTGAAAGACTTTCTTCAAAATGTGAAATGTAAGTTCAAAACACTGTAATTTTCTAACAAAAAGGAAAAAGTTTAAGAAAGTTTGTAAGAAAAAAGTTTAAACCAAAATCTTGAAATGATAAATAAAATGTAAAAAAAAATTCAGTGAAATGAAAAGATTTATGTGAAACAGGCACTGAGCTGAGCAAGTTGTTTCTCATTTTGAGCTTAAAGCTTCGCGTAGAGCGAAAATTTTATCATTTACGAAATTGTGAACTTTTCTACACAGAGTAGTGCAATTGATCCGACAAAATGTAGTTTATGTAAAACTATTTTAAGTGTCTCTCTTGTAACAGCGGTAATAAGATACGTAGCAAGGACAACGTAAGATAAGGAAACGCTGCTTACAATTTTTTTTCACCACAAACAAGAGTATAAATTTTCATTTCCGGTTTAGAATTCAGAGTATTTGTAATATGTTCAACAATCTTTAAACATGTTATTTTCAGTGAGCTTTTACAACGATCATTTAGTTTTTTGTTAAAATAGTTGAATTGAGAGAACAATGGAAGACAAGTTTAGGACAACATGAATTATTGTCGACTTAATTTAACCTTATATAAATTTGCTAAAACAAACGCTGCATTATAAATAATCTTGTTTCGACTTAAACCTGTCCACATATCATGCCACTTATCGCGCGCAACATTCAACTTCTGAGCCATTATTTCATCAATTGTTAGCGAAAAACCAGAGTCTCGAAAAACATAATCGGACGGCGTTTCAAACTTGAGTCTGTTTACACATTCGCTCGGAATCCAAATGCTTTGAGAGTAAATGTCAAGAGAGAGACTTATTAACGGATCGTCTAAAAGCAGATACTCAAAGTTGTAAAATCTTAGTAAAAAATAAACGAAAAGTTAGTAAAGGAAAAGGAATTAGAACATACTTTTCTGGCGACAATTCAAAAATGACATTTTCAACAGAAACAATGACTTGATTCTGTGGTACAACACTACTCTGTTCTGTTCGAATGTTGTATATTCGTTCCTTTGCTGCTCCGACAGCGGAATCAACTCCGAAGGGTTGAATTGCGATAGAAGAGGCGTGAGATTCGACCCCTTTCACAGTCGCTCTCCCAAACGTGTCAATAAAGGCATCGCGAACGGCCGTCACTTTGACATCATCTGTGCTCGAGACCACAATACTAACATCACCTCCTGAAACTTATCACTTCAATAACGGAAATGAAAGTATAAGCTAAAAGTCTTACGAAGAAACTCTTTCATTCCGGGGTCGAGTGTGGTGATCATTGTGTCAACAGAGTTTCTTGCCTTCTTTGCGACTTGATTTAAAAACTGATTACTTGAAAGCCATCCGAGAAAACCGGCGTTGTCCGCTTTCGTGGGCGACATACTGCTCGGCTGCGATAGGTTTACATCTTGCATCTCGTATGAAACGTTCGTTGGTTTCGGAATGTGAATGGGCGTTGAGACTTGAACACCAGTTTTTTCCTGTTCCACGTTTGCGGCCTTTTTCGCATCCATAGATTTGTGCACTCTTTCGCTGGCAATCAGTTGTTGTTTTTCAGCGCCTTAAATAAAGAAAATATGAAACTTGAGAAAAAGCGTCGGTCGATGAAATCGAAGCGAGTGTAGACGTGGCTCTCGAAACAAGTGTAATCGCCTCGATAATTACCATTGTTTAGGTCTTTGTCTGAGATTACTTCGAAAGTGGAGTCGCCGTTGTTATCCGAACTTGTCGACGACATAATCGAATGCGTGCGTTTCGCTCTCTTTTTCTATTCCAATGTTTACGAATTCGCAAACATTTCTTTTCCACTTTTCGACTCGCTTTCGTCACTTTTTCTTCGAAGGGGTCGTTGCCTGCGCTCGTCTTCTCGATTCAAAATTGTAATCGAAACTTTTTAATAGTTATCGCAAACTTATTGTCAGCATTTTGCGTTCGTATTGCTTTTCAACGCGAGTGACTGCCATTAATTAATTATCGTTTAATATCTATTGTTAAAAGGAGAGGCACACAAAAGCCGCAATGTTGTTCCAAGTTCGTCGGGTTAATTCAGTGCGCTCAGCGAATTATATAAAAGAGCGAATTACACTTATCAAAGTTCGAAGTTTTTCAAATAAAACAAACCTTGTGTAAAAAATTAACTAAGAAGGAATCCATTCGAATGGTTCAAGAGCTTTTTTCAAAAAATTTGCCATAACAAAGATACAAATGCAGCATTAAAGGATTTACAGTCCTTTTGTGCACATAATGCTCGTGCGAAGTTATATTCACGTGCGAACTTTATGATTAAGTCTATGAGGAAAAATTTTGTTTTTAATGCTTCTTACGATTAATTTCTCCGATTTTATTCGGAATTTGTCATAAAATGTTCATTTTGAAAGCTTTTTTGATGAATTTTATTTCCATAGCTTGTTGAATTAGTCAGTTGATAGACAATAAGCTCTTGAGCCATTCGGATGGTTTCCTAGTAAGAGAGAATCTTAAAGAAAGTTTTAATTGTTTACAATATAAAAATTAACAAATTTTATCAACACTTACTCTAGCGAGTGTTGCCAGATTTTTTTTAGGTAGATGAAACTGGATAAAATGAAAAGTTGGCGAATAAAAAAATTTACACGAAAATGAAAGAAACAATCATTTTCTGAGAAAACATCACCATATATGACATTTATTAGGGAAACAATTTCTAAATGAATTTAGAAATGTTTTACCTTAATTTCATAAATATATCGCACTCAACGCTCGCTGTGATTGTCTCAATAAATGATATTTAGTAGTTTGAAAAGTTTGCAATGAATTACAGAGAGCATTTCAAAACGGAGTGCTTCTGGTGTTAAGAGCTTTTCCTTTCTTTCCGTTTTCTTGTTCTTTTTTAATAATGATATCTGTTCGCTGGAAAATAAAGTTCATACTTTAAGCCAAATGGCAATTACAAAAACATCGGAATGTAATAATTTTTTTTTGGAGAGTGTTTTCAGATTCAAAGTATTACAGTTAACAATTATAACAGTGAGCATTGACTTGGCACTTGTCAAAAAGAGTTAAAGTCAAATTTTCATTTTTTTTTCTTTACACTTGAAACAAAACTGTGCACAGTACCTATTTGCCGAACACATGAGTTTGTGAGTATCAATTAGTTTATCTTTCTGAGGGATCACAAACATTTTCAGATGTTGGGTCTCTTGGTTTACGACACCGATTTTTAAACGATTTTCGAAACACATTTTGACAGATTGCGTTTCGTAACTAAATATCGCACAATGTGTGTGTGTGTGTCCTTTCAAAGTAAAGATTTTAAAATTTATACAAAAAAAATTCAACGAAAAACACGAATAATTTACAGCACCAACAAATGTTCACAAAAATTTTTGTCAATAATTATTTACAAAAAGATTTTTTTCAGTGGTTTAGTTTCGTTTTTCTCGAAATAAACATATTTGGGAGATAATTTAACTTTGTAAACCACATTTACGATTTTTTACTCTTCTGAATGATACAAATTTTTAAATATATATATTCGATTACAACAACTCTTAACATTCAGTTTTTTTTTTGTTTTGTTAATTTGATCACAGAAACTTGGTTTCGTTAAAAACAATGTTTCTTGTTAGATGCGTGTGAAATCAAATCTTTTTTTCCACAATATATTAAAAGAACAATTTTTGTAGCTTTTAGGTGCCGTTTTTAAATGTTTTTTAACCTCATTGTTTTTGAAAACGATGTTCTTTCGTTTCAACTCAAGCGAACAAAATTTTAAAAACGAAATTGAAAATGAGAAAGAAATTTTTTCGAATTAACAATTGAGATTTTGCGTTGTAGGAAGACTTATTCAAGAAAAAAAATTTTTTTAATATTTTACACATATCAAAATTTATTTATTGTCATGGCTTTTTGACGATTTTTTTTTTTACTTTCATTCAAAAGTTTAGAAAAAAAACGAATGAAATGTTTGTAAAAAGAAGAATGAAAGAAATACCGCCTAAAGCAATTTCATAAATAAGAGATTTTCATATTTCATCGGTTTAGAGTCGAATATTTTCATTGTGCATACAACTTGTAATCATTATTTCTTCTCTGCTTTTTTGCGATGAAACAAACTTAGGGTACTTGTTTTTCAGGAAAAAAACAATAGAAAATACATTTGTGGAGTTTTTAAGACAATTCTTCGGCTGCACTTCGAAGGGCTTTTATTTAGCTTTTTTTTTACTAACGAAAAGATTCTTTTTAATCTTTTGTCGATCAATCGTTCGAAACGAAGACGATAATCATTAATTCTCGTCAATCGAACAACAAGTATATTGAAGAAGACGCTTTGAATTGAAGTTTAGAGACTGACAACACAAATATAGCAGATTTGCTGTAAATCGTGTCACTTTACGTGTTTTTCTTGTCGGCTCTAAAATTGTCACTTTAAACGGTAAGCAAAAACATTGTACATGATTATTATCTCGTTCACGAAGAGGTCGAAGGAGGATAATGCGATGGACTCGTTCCGCCGAATGATTGGTGTCTTTCAGTCGACGTAACTTTCGTTCCTAATCGAGATAATCGAGGCTCTAAGCACAGTGAAAGTTGATAAAGCTCGTCATCGTTTAAGTGTCTTGAAGTGTCAAGCAGATAGTTGAGAACTTTCGGCACCATTTCGATTTTGTAAGGCGTCTGCTGAAAATGCCTTATTTCGCGAATCACGTGAGCAATCTGAAAATTCATAAGTGAAATGTGTTGTCAAATTATTTGAGAATTAATATAGTGGAAATTTATTTAAATAAGGTTCGCTGCATTAAAATCTAAATAGCTTTACCTTCCTGAATTTTTTGTGCATCTTAATGACTAAAAAATAATTTTTATTTGTAATTATGCTTAAATTTAAATTAAAAAAGTTGTGAGGGTTAAATTAAAGTAAATAGAAAATTTTTTATGCCAAAATTATAAAGTTTATCAAATATGACGATTGGTATAGACTTATTCTCGATTAAAATTTAATATAATTCGAGCTCATATATACTCAGGTGAACATATTTTTTAGATGTGGCTTTTCTTCAATTTAAAAGATGAAATTGAATTTTCTAAAAATATACTTCATACAACTTTAATCCTTAAACTTAGTTTGATATTAAATTAAGATTTTTTTGGTGTGTTTAGAGCGACGGAGAATTAAATTGAAGATTTTCAAAAACAAAAAAAACGAGACAAGATTCATAATTAAAGGATAATGAGAAGTTATTTTCGAATAGATATTGAATGCTTCGATTGATATTCTCAAATTTAATTTATGATAACAAAAAATTTTTAAATTAATAAGATTCAGTTCACATTGAATAAAAGGATTCCTTCAATTAGCATTTTGTACAAGCTTTTAAATAAAAATGTTAATTTTTTTAACTTTTCAATATTTAAAAACCTAAAATGAATTATGAGATTGATGAGTCTTTGAAATATATTGAAACTTGACATTATTTGAAAATTTACGAATTTCGAAAAAACTAAAAATTAAAAATAATAAACTTTGAAATTTTGTGTGTAAGTAGCGATCTGTATTGAAACTTTTTAATTAAAAACAGATCAGAGTTTTGTGAAAACAAAATCAAAGCATTCAATGAGCAATGAGCTTTAAAATAGGCTCAATACTTTATATGGCTTATCCTTGCTCTGTTAGCCAAATATCATGAGAAGCAGGCAGAAAGAACTTAGATTTATAAATGTAACCACAAACAGAATACAACATAAAACATTTTAAAATCAATCTACAAAAGAAATCTACAAAAGAAAGCTTTGAAATTGATAGTTACAACAACATTAATTCTTCCTTGTAGTAAGCGATTTTAACTTTTTAAAAATTAAAAAAAATTTTGATTGCTTAACTTTGAGCTTATCTGAAGCAATATTTTATATGATCATTTAATCCGATAAATTTTTTGAATCATCGTGATCAAATACTTTTCCACTTCATGTGTAAACTTTGTTTTTTAGATATTTGATTGCGTTTGTATTTCTGAAAATCTGCTATTACGGATTTTCGGGAAACGATTAGTGTTTTCGGAAATTATCTTTAGCGATTTTCCTAAAGTTTATAAATCGCTTTAATTTGGCGAAATGCGGAAGTTCGCAGCTTTTCTTATTAACAGATAAGATATTGCAAAAGATTTGGCTTGAAATGATGTGTTAGTTTGCAAAACAAATAACAAACCATTCGCATTTTGGAGAAGTTGAGCAAGCCTTCCTCAGTGAAATTCGGCGTGCCCTCTTCGATGAAAGAAAGATCGGTCAAATACATGCCCAAGTATGGAATACAAGGAGGATCGCAGCGATGCAAAGCTTCTCGCATGTTGCGAAAGCGACCATCTGTTGAGACTAGAGTTTGCAGTTTGTCGATCGTTTGCTTTGTCTGAATATAGCATAATTATGTTACGGAAGAAAGATTAAGCGCTCGTTACGCACCGTTTTAGAAACCCGGTCCCACGTGCGTTTCAATCGAAATACCGAAGAATTGGTGAATGCCGCACAAATTTGCAGCACACCATTGAAATTGTGCAAACAGCGGCAAATGTCGGCGACCGCAGCCCATTTCTCGATGATGGATACCCTTTTAGGAAGATCTGAAGCTCGTAGAATTTCGGAAGCGACGAGACGGCTGACTTCGTTGAATCGACGTGTCATTAAAAGAATGTTCGGTGCTTTGGTCGTCTTCTCGGTCTTCATCCACGCCTGGCACAAAAACTCGCTGCTCTGAATTGAAACGAATATCTTGTGATCGAGATATGTCATTCCTTCGGCGATCTCCAAAGCGGACAACGTTTCGATGGTTTCTTTCGACACATTTACAGGCGGTGCCAAAAGCATGTCCAAATCGATTTTTTTGCATTGGTCCTGTTTGGTGATCATTTGCAACAATTGGGCAGCTGCCTTATGCTCAGCAGGTAATAAGTTCGTGTTATGTACAAGTTCTTCTAGAAACTCTGTGGTCATTTGCATCAATCGCGTGTCATTTTCGAAATCCTGCGAATGCTTTGAAATCCAATGCCGCAACACGTTCAACACACGCATTGTCGCTGCTGTACTTATGACCGATTCTCGCTTCACTCTGCTAGGAGTCGGAATTTTCAGATCAGAACCCACTGCACTCGGTAAACGACTGCTGCCACGTGACTGCGGAATTGACTGTGCGGGCTCAGGAGGATTGCTGGACGCTGCGGTGGCAACGGCAAATGCGGATGCTGCTGAAGCTGTGCTTGACCGTCGTGTTGATGCTCGTGAAGAGGTGACAACCACGCCTGCTTTGCTGCTCATTTGTGGTGAATCTGGATGTTGAAAACTACTTCTTGGAGTCGAGAGGATGGTTGATTCTGTTTGAAAGCTGCTCCTCGGTGTGGTCGATGTGCTTGCATACCCTGTGCTTTCTGTATCACTACTTCCTCGCTTTCCACTTGCTCCTTTAACTCGCAGATAGCTCATTGTGTTTGGAGTCAGTTGGTTTGCCGATGCTGTACTCAACCTTCCTGCACTTTGTCTTGACACATGAGTTCTCGATGTCATTGTCAAGTTCACAGTTGTGACTGTTGATGAAATTAGAGCTGTTGGTGCAACAGTTTGCTGACTGGGCGCTGCTTGAGCGGCTTGTTTTGAAACTGGTGGTGGGGTCGGTGGAGGAGTACGTTCACTTTCGGTCACAGGCACTGGTTTCCCCAGTGGTGATAGTTTAATTGGAGATGTTTTCCGCACAGGACTATTTTTTGGAGAAGCATGCTTGCTGTCAATACTTCCGACTAAAGTGGCTGAGCTTGCTGCAGAACTTAATACTGTTGGCGAATTCGGCGAACTTTGTTCTGCTTTTAAAGTATCACTTGAATGCGAATGCACAGGTACTTGTAGATTACTTTCTGGCATAGCTCCGCTTTCGCTTTCGCTCGTCGCTTCACTCTCACTTGTTGCCGCGCTTGAATCGTCCAGCGATGCCTTTGCAAGATAAAAATATTTTTGCGATATGATTAAATAAAGTTAAAGTAAAAAATTACCTTATCTGAATCGATTCCGCGTGATTCGTATTCATGCGGAATTTCGGGACTTGGTGGAGGTGGGCCTGGAACTGAAGCGTGCTCGATCGCCGGTGAAAGTAAGATCATATTTGTGGAATCTGCACTGACACTAAGAGTGGTTGGCACTTGAGGAGTTGCCTCTTGTGCCGCTGCTTGTGCTTTTTCAGTGATCCGTTTCATGTACCTTTCTTTCGCCTGCTCCTCTTCGACTGCAATCAAAGAGTGAGCTCAATTAAGCTATTTAAAGGAAGAATGGAGCATACATTTTCTATAACTCATTCGCCAATGTTGGCTTGTTGCTCGTGTTGCTTGTAACTGTTGCTGCGCTTGTTGCAAGTGATGCAAAGCTTGAGTATCGGAGGTGGTCGATACAACTGACTCACGATGATCGCTGATATCGGACATCATCGATGAAGCACTAATTCGTCGTGAGTAATCGTAATCTAAACCCAACAATTCTCCCTGAGCATGTGTATCAGTTTTCGGATTAACTTCGTCCAACGATCCTGTTGAATCGTGTAACGGTGATAGCATTGCATTAAGCTGAGCTTCTGGATTGTAATGAACTTTTTTTAGTGCCTCCAAAACGGTTACACCGTCGGTGAAAACGCGATATGTAAGAAGAAATGTGTTGAGAAAGTCAATGCTCAAAAAGCGCAAATCTGTTAAACGTTCGAACAATCGTTCGGGACTCGCGTAACGAATCTGCGGAAGTTTACAAGAGTTGAGTGTGCGACTGAATCGAATGTCGACATCATCTTTGAACAATCGAGGATCGTTCCTTTAAAAAGTTTTATCACAGTAATGAGTAAGTGCAAATGATTAGTAAACTGATACCTGATGGAATGAGGCATCGTTACCGAGGAAGAGTCGCTCATTGTACCGTGAAAAAGATCGTTGAAGTGCACGTTATCAATACACTGTCAAAAGTTTGAGCATTAATTGTTTGCATTTAACATGAATTTAAGTTAATATCGCTTTTGAGTTAATGAAGCGCTGCAATTTTTTCCTCTTTCCATATTCGCGTTAAGTGAACCATCGTGTTGCGCCTCGGTGAATCGTGTTTAAAGACAAAAACACATGTAATTTGTGCACGAGTATTTATTTCGAGCATTGAATTCGAAAAGAACGCTTTTTAGACAAAGCGAACTAGGAGAAGGCGAATCGTAGTCTCGCACAGCAATCAAGCAAAATATGAATTTCGATATTTAATGCATGCAAGCAGTGGCGCAGGTTACATCACGTAATCAGATGTGTTTGAAGAGAACAATGAACGCGTTATTCTTTTTTAAATTATTCATAAAGTTTTAATTACAAAAGCTCGAAAGAAAAGCGAAAATATAAATACGCGAGATCAATTTAAGACGCAAAGCTGCAAATCGTACGAAAATCGATAGCACACGATTTTATCCTTTTTTAAGATAAAGCGTGTTTTATATCTTTTCGCCAACAGGAGTGAAATAATAAGCCTAACAAGCGATTGTACCGAAATTCGTGTCTTCACATTAACGTCATTAAAAAATATCGATTTTTTTGTCAATTTATATATACAGACTCGGCGTGTACTTTGAGTGCAACGCGAGAGAGAGTAGAGAAAAAGAAAGTGGCGATCGGATTCTCGATGTGAAATGCTGAAACCGAACATGTTACTCTTTTTTAGAGATTATTTAAGCGAATTAGATTTTCGTTTCTTAATTGAAAGCAAGCGAAGCGAAAATTAGTGAATAAAAGTAAAAATAAGCGAAGATCGTAAAAAGAGCGCTGAATTCGGCATTTGTGTCTCGTCTTACAATTGTTAGCGTGCTTCACTTTCCAGTCTAACCTAACCTACTTAAAATAATGGCACTTATTTTTACTCCATTTTTTGAGTCTTAAATTTATACTATTGAGAAGAATATATTAAATCAACGTTTATCTTTTACTAACATTATCTTTATTTCATCAGCTCGAATTAGCATTGCAAATAATTTCGATGAATAACGAATCATAAATCAATGGCTTCTGAATTTTAGAAAAATTTTAGAAATAATGTTCGACCATCTTTTAACTTATAAACCAGCCTATTCAATGAAAAATAATTGAAAAACAATTTTCTAAAATAAATTTTGAATATGAAGTATTTGTAATGGAAAAGTCAAATAAATACACACAAGCCTCGCTTTTATGAACCCTCTTTTTTATGAATGCCTTCTTTTTTATGAACAAATTTTTTCACACTTTTTTACGCTTGTAATACCTTCTTTTATAAATTCCTCGTTTAAATGAATAATTTTTTCGGCAAAAAAAGCGGTTCATAAAAACAAGATTCTACTGCAAGTGAAATGAATGAAACAAAAAATAGTGAAAACGTTTGAAAAAGCTTCGAAAGTCTTCAATAATTTTCAATATCGATAGACTTCGATAATTTTCAATTCGTTTGAATAGTAAAAAAAAATTATAAATTGTAAGTAAATAAATTTATAAATGTTAAAATTTGCATTTTAAAAAAGACGGTGAAAAGATGAAAAGAGAAAGAAGAAAGCGCTTTCCCACGCTTGCTTTCTCTAGCATTGCAACGAAGCGGCTTTTCGGGAGTAAAATCGCTTCACACTCATTTCTTTGTCTTTATTCATTTTTTGAGCGTTTCGAAAAAAAATTAAATGAAATTGAGAACATAAAGCAAACGGCTGGGATGCGTTCTACAAACAAAGGGCAAAAAATTGCTGTGTTCACGTTCAAAACCACAGCAAAATGTGAAACGGCAGACAGAGATAAGAAAAAAAGAAAGCGAGCGTTTTGCGCTTGTTTAACGCGTTAATGTCAAGTGTGACTCGATTCGAATTATGGCCAGCTATGAGAGCATTTTTATTGCAAAAAATGAAAACATAAAGCATAAAGAAGCACGAACGGGCGAATAAATTGCCGCAAATCGTCGGAACATTGCAAGTGCACCGGTCAATGTTTGCGGAAATGTGAAGGCTATTCGCGAATTTAAAGAAACGAATGAAATCAAACGAAGACGATCAGAAAACAGAGAAAAAAGGCGAAAGAAAGCAGTTGGCAGCGAGTGGCAACATACCTGACTGATGTCACTCGTCCAGGCGGCTTTCTCTTGCATTGTCGGCGCGATGAGGTGAATAGTGATCGGTGGACCCTGTTTGCAATCCCATATAATCTTAAAATCCAATCCTCCATAATCTTTGGCGAAATGAACGCCGCTAGGTGTCGGAGCGGCTGCTAAGGTCCCGTCGTTCGAGGAATGGCTTGATGTCGAACTCATGGATCCCTCTAACATTGCCAATGTTAAATTTTTAATCGATCACCCTTTTTGCTTTATTCTGCTTCATTTTCGCGACTTCAAGTTTCATTTCTCGCATCATGCATCAATTTGTGCCTTCTCTTCTTGCGAACTCCACTTTTTGCATCCGCTCTTATTTACTTTGCTACAATCTCAATTTTCGCTTTTATATAAATATCAGTTTAATGATTTTCTTTAGAATTATTTACTTTGGAAAGAGGAACGCAAAAATTTGTTTCAAAAACTGCAAAAAAGTAAAATAAAGCAAAACAAACAAGTTTACACTCAACATTTGGCAGAATAGGTTCAGCATTCAACCATCGAAGCAAAAATTGTAAAGTGAACAGAGGTCAATGATTTTTTCTTCTAACTGATGTTAAACAGTTTTATCATTAACTTCCAAAAGAACTGTCGAAATGAGGCTTTTTTCATCAAATATAACATAAACCTCATTGATATTGTCAAATGCTGCACATTTACAAGCTGCTTATTCAATTAAAAATTGATTTCTATGCGTTGACTGTATTTGATTTTTATTTTTCATATAAAGAAAGAGTAAAAAGCAAGCAATTTGCAAAAATTAGAATATATCATGCGTGACTGTATCAGAAGCTTTATTCAAATATATTAAAACTTTTTTAACGTAAAATCGAAGAATGAATACAAGTAGTACTAAAAGAAAGTGATACAAAATTAAACTCAAAGTAATTTAAAACCAAAGAAAATCATTTTTTCACAAAAAACAAAGATTTACTCTTTGCCTTTGTGATATTCGTTTAACTTTCCAATATAAGTTTAATAAGAGAAAGAAAAGTTAAAATATACAGAAGAAAGTAAATCAATGCGCTTTTTCCCTATTAACAACAACGATTTAAAAAACAATCAAGAAACTCTTATCTCAAGAATACAGATTACAGTGAAAAATTTTAAAATGACAAAAATTTTTATAAGATACTAGCGAAACAAAAATTAACATATTAAGCTAATAAATAAGGTTTTTTAAATTGAATAAATCGAATCTGATTAGATATGTTCCTAAACTGTTATTGAAATGTGAAAAACTTAAAAACTTTTTAATGTTCTTTTAAGTTTCCCAAGATTTCAATAACAGTTTAAGAACATATCTAATTATAAACGATTTCGACCGAAATGAAATGATAAAAAGATGAAAATCTTTGGTAAGATATCGAACTAATAATGAAAGACTCAAACCTGAAACTTTCTCTAACAAGTACATAATGATAATAATAATGGCGCGCGTCTTCTTCCATATCACCGCAAGCGGTTTACGTATTCCAATACTCGAGGCAGCCGTGAAGCGCATTTGGTGGGATGTAGCCAGTCGTGTGGGTAGAAGAAACCGGAGAACTCGGAGAAAACCACCGTTCGCGAACGCTGACTGGCAAGCAAATCTCATATGTCAAGAGCGGTTTTGAACACACGACACATTGGAGACAAGTCCAGCGTTTTACCGGTGGACAAACCCGATTATTTTTTGCCATGTATTGTTATTACAATGTATCAAACAATACTCGATATGAAAAGGATATTGAATTCATTGAATAATAAGCGTACTGCACTAAAGTAATGTATAAAATCGAATATTTTGAAAACCCTACTAACAAATCATAATTTTCTTTACTTAATAAGAAAAATCTTTTCAATAATCAAGTCATTATCGGATAATACATTTTTAGGTTTAATTTTAAACTTTTTATGGCATTTATGAGGCTTAAATTATTCAATGAACTTTAATTTTATAAATTGCTTATTTATTTAAAAAAAAATCTGTCGAATGCAGATTGAAAAAATAAACTTCAGTTGCAAATGCTGTCAAAACAGAGAATAAATTTATTCTCTTTAATATGAGAGCTAAAAAATGAAATATTCGTTTTTTATTTAAATAATAAATAGAAAAAAGTAAATATTCAGAGCATTAATGCGCTTATGTCATTTTATTCCAATCAAATATCCATCAGATAAATAAAAATGTTAGAAAGTCAATTTTGCATTTATGAATTTCATTCACTATCTCAAAGTATCATTTAGAATTTTCGTTGATTTTCACATTGATATTTCACATTTACATTGAAAAATATTTTTTCATTAAAAAGTGTTATTCTTTTTCAATTTTCTTAAAATTGTATTATTTAAAACTCTTAACTCTATAATCCTCTTAACTCTCAACTCTTTAAACTTTATATAACTCTCCTAATATGATTTTAAAAATTTAAGTTATCAAATTCATGAAATATGCTACACTTTTATATTAAAAAAGTATCAAAATTTAATAAAACTTTACATAATATAAAATCGACTGATATTTCTATTATCAAGCATTTTTGAAATAATTTTTATAATTTTTTAAAAACTATAAAAAGAAATACGAAATTGTAATAATGTAACTTTTTTTGAAGAAAAGCTCTTCAAATTATAAAGAAAGAATTAAAAACAAAAAACAATATCAAAACGAAAATGGTTTAACTTTAAAATTTTTTTTGAAACAAATATCTTTCTACAAGACAAACATTTAATGATTAAAGATAATCTGCTATTTGGTAAACTTGAAAAATGAGTGAAAGAGCGTGAAGTTCTCGAAGATTTGTGTTCATTGTAAGAATATACACTTAAGAAAACAAAAAGTAGCCAGTGCATTATAAGCGAGTGCGTGATTAGAGGAATGAGCATTGTTATTCACTTTGTTGCTAACCTCTTCAAAACAAGCGTCTGGCTATTATTTTGTTTTCTATAGAAGTTGAATTTTAGAAGAGTGGAATCGAATGAGTTTTTTCAATTCTTAATTATCTAAATCGTTTAAGTATTTAAAATCGTTCATCGCTTTATAACGAATTTAGAAAATTATCTTTCTTAAAGTAAATGTTAATCAAGTTAAACAAAATCTCATTAATTTTTATTTCATTCAGTGTTGTAAAATTATTAATGAGAAAGATTTTTGATAAAGATTGATAAAAAATTATAATTTTATCTGAATAATTGCTAAACTCTATCGATGAAGAAACAATATCTTTCACAGAAATTTTTTTTAATTATGTCGAGTTTTCGGCATAGTCCAAAAACGCACTTCATTATCTCTCTTGTGCTCATTTATGCTCAAAGAAGAAATAATTAAGCTTTAGCTAAACTTAATTTTCAAAAAATGCTTATAGACATTCAAAGAATTTTGGTTTTTAAATGCTTTCAAAATTTCTTTATATTCAATCTTAAATACATTAAAAGTATAAAACTTTTTAGGCTAACAAGGTTGCAATTGAAGTTAATGAAAGTGAATTGAAATTAATGAACCCAGTGAATTTTAATTTAAAAATAATGCTTATTTGCTTAAATATCAGAAAGTTTGCTGCAAAAGGAGTCAAAGACTTTGTAAATTATTTAGTTATTGAGTTAAGATATGTTTTTTCATACTTTCTCATATTCAAAAAGTACTACCGATTCAAAATAAAATGTTTCGATAATCGAAAAGTGAGCTTAACTTCAAAACACATGATGAATTAAGCGTCTCGTTAAAGTTGCTTTACAGTCAAGCTCACTTTCGATAATCGAAACATTTTATTTTGAAACGATAGTACAATTAACAGCAAAAAATTGTTTAAGTTAGAAAACTCTTTTGCCCTTAGATTTTTTTTCCACTTAACGCGTTGCTCATGCGTCTCTCTATGAGAAATACATTGAGAGGGCTGGCAAAGCGAACACTTTTTTGCAGCTTACTTAAGTGCTGTCTTGAATTGATAAACAACCATTTTTAATGCCCATGGATATGCCTCATCTAATTGGCATAATTCACCAAAAAACATATTTATTAGAATAGTTAAGTGATTTTGTACTTATTTTCATACATCGATGTCTATTCATGTATTCATAAAGCAAAAGTGAAATATTTATTGAATTAATATTAAATATTCTAGCATTAAATACGTAGAACGAGTTTAAAATGAGTGCTTGTATGTATGTATGTATGTATTGTAAGATAAGCCTTTTCGGAATAAATTTAAAGTTTTATAAATAAAATATAAGCATAAAACGTTGACTTAAAACTGAATCATGAGTGTTCTGTATTTCAAATAATGAAAAATTTATTTTACTACTCAGATTGGTAATAAAAACTTACATAATAAATTAATTGCACATTAAAGTGCTTTTGGGTTTTATCAAAGCACTTTTTGCTTCATAGTTTTCATGCAAAGTTTCTTAAGTGAAAAAGTTAACATAAACTAAATTTACTCGCTTTTTGTGCAAAAGTTTTATGCTCAACTTTTGCCAAAAAATACCAAACTTTGGGCTAAAATTCGGGTGAAAAATGGATCTTTTTATCATCGAAAAACACCTCTCTAGCAAGCAAATAAAAGCATATTTTAATGGACACATAAGAGCTTAATTTTCATAACAAGGCTTGATCAAAGTAAAATTTGAGTGATATGTAAGAAAATAGCTCCCATAATTTTGTCATTATGCAAATAAATCACATCTTTCTTAGCACATATTTATCCACAATTCTAAAAATTTTTAACTTGAATCGATAAAAAAACTAAATTTAAATTGAGTTGATTTGAATGAAAAAATTTTTGAGTTCTTTAGGCTGTGAATTAAAATTTGTTTATTAGCATTTTCATTTTTTATTCTCGTATTTGAATGGACTGAAATGAACAAAGTTTAGACTCATGAGGCTATTGCTGAATTTTAAGCAATTCGGTTTCCTGGGCGTCTCTAATTGTTACCTAATGTTTGTAGGAGAAAAATTTTTAGATTTTTCAAAAACAGAAATTATTGCTGAACAAGTTTATAATTGATAAAAGTGAACATAATCGATTATACTCAAATCATAATGAAAAGCCGCTTTAATATTTTATCATTGAAAATATTTTAATTTTAATTTTAACCTGTAACCTAAACAACTAAACTTGAATCTTTGAGCCAATTAATTTGAATAATCTGCCCATTAATTTGCATTTATTTCCCTTAAATTAAGAATATTTTCATGTTTTTTGAAATGCATAAAATCCCAAATCTATTTGTTAAAATGAAAAAGCTTAATCCGATTTAAATAATCGAAAAAAGTCGGGAAAATATTTAAATCAAGAAAAAATGAAAAAAAATATTGCGAAGGTTTTTTAATGCAAAGAATCTGATTAATCTTTTACTTTCAATAAGAAAACATTGAATAAATAAGCTTAATAAGCTTAATTAGAGATTCTAGCGAATGTAAATGTTGAAGAGAAGGCAATTTTGAGCTTATTAATTAATTAATTAATTAATGATAAGAGAAGCACAATACCTCCGTCATCGACGATGAACTGAAATTGGTCGTTCGGATCTTCAATGAGAGTTGCTTCAGAAAGTGGAATTCTTCCGATATTCTGTGAAAATTGATAAAAAAATTTGAATGCGCTATTTTACGCTAAAATATTAGTTTACACTAGCGAGGCATTTGTTAAAGAATGAGATTCTATAGAAGTTAATTTTTAAGTGCTTTAAAAATAAAAAAATTCGAATGCAAAATTTTCAAATAAATAAAAATGATTTTTCAAAAGAGTTTAGTTTGAATTACTAAAAGTGCTAAAAAGGCTTATTCAAAAAGAATATCAATCAAAGTAATTTTTATAATCATGAAATATAAAAAGTGGAACTCAATTCAAAATTTTCATTCAAATCGAAAAAAAAGTGTTTCGAATCGAAAGAGATTTATGAAAGATGAAGGAAGCAAAAACTCGGAAATGATTTTTTTCAGCGAGATTTAAGAGGTTGCAGTTTTTTTCTATAGAAATGAAAGCGAAAATTATACTTCTTTGGTTTCGTGAGCGCTATAAATGCGATCGGCTTACTTTTCGCTGCTTTTTTTCGCACTAAACGTGTGTTACATCAAAAATGCTATAAACACATTCTTCACTGGACGCTTTTAAACTCAAGCATGAGATGAAAAATTCAAATTCGGCTGAAAAAGCTTTCCGTCGCCTCGTTTAGTGTTTTTCGCACTCAACAACAAAAAAAACATCAAAACCATCGTTCACTCCTCACTACATGTGATCTAATATCCTTTGCAAATCTATCCAAACGTTATTTGCTTGATAATACCCTCGTGGGAACATTCGCCTGTTTCCACGATACAAAATGTTGCAAGACTTTCTGATATTCTTTTTTTCCAAAGCAAATAATTTACATCATCATTTCGTAAGTGAAAGTTAGAATAACATATTAATGATCGAGAAAGAATCTTTACTTAAGAAAAATTAGATTTTAAGCTTTTCTTAACGAATGAATTTCGAAACTTTGAATGAATCAGCTCTTGTTTCTTTAATCCTTTTTATTCCTATAAAGTATTTTGATTCCTAGAAAAGATCTTTCCTTAAGCAATTTCGATTAAAATAGACTATGATGGAAGGCTAGAATAAAAAAAATTTACATAGACTATAAAGTTAATAATTAAAATTATTATTTTAGTAATTATAAAGTTCATATTTCGCATTTGTCGCAATCACAATGGAGTGACTCGAACTATAAATATGAGGTTAAAATTCACGATAACTTTGAATGAAATCGATATCTTGCCTTTCTTTTCATTTCATTTCCATTTTTTCAGCCTTAATTTATAAAGATAGAAATCGATCTCTAAATTCTTCAATAATTTGCTTTGAGGAGCTAAAAAATATAAGGTTTTCGTTAAGCAGAGCCAAACGTGAGGTAAAAAGGCAGTTAATTCTTTTCCTATCTTATCAATGAAAATACGTTGGAAAGTACAGGTGTTCAATGCAAGAGATAGCTACTCGAGGATTCTTTGCTTGTCACATCCGTGTTTTATTTAAAATCCGATTATTTTTATTTGAAATCCATTTTGCAATTTATCATTAGAACTAATCCATGAATATTAAGCAAAGTAATACCATTTTATCATTACCTTGGTAACTATTTTCACCATTATCAATTGCGAAAATGGCATATTTGGTTATGATTGGTAAAGATCTTTGCATGTGAACGTAGTAAAAAGAACAAATATGCTCTCGATTTTGTGGTTCCTTCTTTGTCGTTCATATTCTAATTATATTTTAAATAACTTAATTCAACGCAAAAGCCATTCAAGAAAACTATGAAGCAAAAATACGCTGAAGCAAAGTGCAATATTGGTGATTGTCAAGCATAGAATGGCAGCCATTAGGATTCGAATATGAAATACATTCAAAATGAAACAATGGCGTTTTAAGTTTTTGTTTTTACGTTCGGATCTACATTTAGCGACATTTTTAGAATGGAACTAGCAACAATTTGACGTTTTTATTATTTATTGCTTTTGTAAAAGGTCATTTATTTTTTATTTTAAATTTGTAATTTAAAATATTTTGTCAGGAACCTAAATGAGTGTAGACATTTTGTCTAATTAGAAATCCTGAATAAATAAAGTTTAGGTGAAAAATGAATTATATGATGATAAAATAATGAGGAAAAAATAATAGCAAGTAATAGAGATGAAATATATTATAAAATTTATATATCTATCTATCTATATCTTATATATTATTATATATCATTTATAAAATTTTTTTGCTGCGATGATCGATATCAATACGGAAGCTGTTTTTGAATTGTTTTAGCTTATTGTTTTGAATAAATTACGAAGATTATTATTTTGAGTTTGAAATGAGTAAAAAGTAAGCTTTTAATGATTTACAGCATGCAAATAACAATAAAATGAGACAATATTTAAATAAAACATTTTGAATATTACTTAAGTTTCAATTTCAGGAAGAAAAAATAAGCAAAATTCAGAAGGGAATTCAATTAGGAAATTCAAAACGATTTTCTGCTTAATTATCCTCCTTATTAGTTCATAAATGTAACCTAAATAAACTTAATTATTAAATTTAAGATAATTTATTTTTAACCATTGATAACTTGTATTTCAAAATAACAGAATTTTACTTGTTAAATCGCCTTTATCATTTTTCTAGCTGATTTTGAATCATTTAAAGTTATATATAAAAATGAGAGTATAAAATCAAAAATTGCTTTACTTTCTAAAGCTTTAGAATGATTTGTTAATATTTGTGAAGAGATTTTGAAAATTATCATATTATTCGATTAATTATATATGAAATCAAAAAGTAATGAAAGCCGCTTTCATTTTACTACCGGAGACAGAAAAAAGTTTCCTACAACTTAAAGAATACTTCACTGCATTGCACAAAACATCACATTGGAAATGCTTGATTTTAAATTTTTAAACGAAAACGTGCTTTCAAAGCACGTGTTTTATTTAATTCATTTTTGTGTTAATACCCCAATGCTCACATACGAAGAAAATTAAATTCATTGAAATATGTGCGAATAAAGAATCAATAGTTAATATAATTCGCGTAATGTCAGTGTCTAGCTGTAAAAAATGGTTTAAAAAGTGGCAGAGAAAACTCTTAAACCAAAAACTATAAATGGTCAAAAAAAGTGACCTCAAATCATCGAAACAAATGAAAGAATAAGTGAGTTCATTCTTATCTTGTTTACACATTTATTGTAATGTTGAATTAGAATATTATCACCAAAACAAGTTAAAATAATGCAAGATTTGCGTTAAGCTTAGTGAATTGCTGTAAAGTGCGCTTTTCGTTTTGAAAAAACTTTTTTTCTGTCTCCAGTAGTACAAAACAAACATCATAAATCATTAAAAAAGTAAACTTGGAATAAATAAACTTAATTTGTCAAGCACATATTGTTGCAACTGTAAAAAAGTTTGGGAATAAAAAATTGAACTTGCCTCGACAAGGTGCAATTTTCCGTTTGGGGCTCTTGTGCACAAAAGCATATGATTTGTGAAGAGAAAGCACTGACGCAACAATTCTTTTTCGCCTCTAAACGAGCCCAAGCGTGATCGTTGCATTTTGCCTTTTTCACCGCCGACAACTTGAAAAATATTGCCTTGTCTTATGAACACCTGGTTCACGTCGAGAAGTATATCGCAACCGCCGACGATAATACGCTCTATGGCCAAATTTTTGCGAATATTTTCCGTTTCACTCACCTCGTCATGCATTTGCTGAAGCATTTTTAATAAAAATTTTAGTTTACAGCATCAAATTTTCGATTCTTACTCTTGATAATTCCTCTAATTTACATTTTGCGTTCTCCAAACTTTGACGTTCGACGTGATTATGCGGTGTGTGAGCAAGAAGTTCGTGAAGAGTGATAATATATCGAGGGACCTAAAATATGCGTAAACGCTTACATTCAAACTAT
Source organism: Dinothrombium tinctorium (assembly GCA_003675995.1). Taxonomy (NCBI): domain Eukaryota; kingdom Metazoa; phylum Arthropoda; class Arachnida; order Trombidiformes; family Trombidiidae; genus Dinothrombium; species Dinothrombium tinctorium. Next base: position 6,562 of record NCKU01001249.1, on the reverse strand, counting down.
TCAAAATTAGTGAGCCGAAAATGCAACAGCGTTGTAACGATATGTGTACATAAATCATTGTTAATCTCTTAAAATTGAGCGATAAAATTTGAATCAATTTTAGCGAAGAAATTGTTTTGAGAATAACAAAAATAAAATAAAAAAAATTTACAAATAAAAAATTTAAAATGTCTAGTCAGACATATTTTGAATAACAGAACTGTTCAACTCATTGTAAAGCTGACTGCGCAAAATTATCGAAACAAGCTTAAAGTTCTATTTTTAGTTTCATGTTTATCTTTGCAGTTCGTCTGCAAATTTGGTAAACTTGGCTTTTCAATGAGAAAGTCTTGATTTAAAAAAAATGGTAAAAGTCAGATATTCGTTTTCAAAAAAAATCTTCCACTCCATTGCTATGAGAAAAATGTGTATTAATTAATTTAAGTAAAAATTTTAAAAGCATGTAAAAGATATAATGAAAGAAAGATACTTGAATCAATCTATATACACAAAACTAAAACTAACAATCTCAATCAAGACGATGGTAAAAAGCTGCACGATTTCTGGATTCATGCTTTGCGCGAGTGAATGTGGTCATTGTTTTGATTTTTTCATTGTTTCTTTCTTGATGATAGTCAAAGTGTTGACCGAAACATGTCGAAAATGATTTTTTAAATTTAAAAATTAAATAAATCCCAAGTTTTGTAATTACGTCAAAGTTAAGGTGTTAATCTATCGAATAATTTAAAGTAAAGTTAGAAATTTGTTTGGGCATTGGTATGCTTGAGATTCTAAATATTTAAATTTGCGAAAATATTAAACTTTGAAACAATTTTGAATGCTTTTCTTTCTTAACACCTTTGTAATAAGCACTAAATGGTTCCATTCTGTTGTAGAAGGACTCGACGGAAAATAGAAAACCGAGTTTCCTCCAATCTCCTGACGACTTTCAGGAAACGGTTTGGGTTCGAGATAAATGCTAGTCACGCATTTTTCCTGAAACCCTTTTCATGTAAAATTTCACTCGTAGTTTCTTGTTAAAAATAACTCATAGATTGGCTCTAACCTGAACATATAGATTCTTACTCTGAAAATCCATCAAAAACAAAACGATTAAAAGTAAATCCGATTCAAAATAAAATGTTTTGATTATCAAAAGTAAGCGCTTCTGCAAAGCAACCTTAACGAGAGGTTAAATTTTTTGTATTGCTTTGAAGTTAAGTTCCTTTTTAATAATCGAAACAATTTTTTTTTGAATCAGTTGTATTAGAGGATGTTTCATATTGTAGTAATTGCTCATTTAGCGACCACAATCGTTGTTCCTCATTTCTAATATGTTAAAATGGCATAATTTCAAATGACTTAAATGATCGATTTCTTCAAACTTCTAAAACAGCAATACAGCAAGGAATCTCTGCATAACAGAGCACTTAGTGAACCATTAGTGAAACTCTAGATTTATAAAATTTCAATAAATGTATCATGAGGATTCAACGGTTATTCGGGAAAATGGGTTATTACGGACAGAATGGGTCATATGTTTTCGGCAAAGAGTGAAATATAATTTTACTTTACGGGCCGAATCGAAGAAATTAGTTTTGAACATTTTTCTTTACTAAATCAGAGGCGAGAAGTTCAAAAATAACTTTGACTTTATCTATTTTCAGCAACTTACCGTTCAAAAGTTCAGCGAAATCACGTGTTAATCACGTGACCACCACATACTAATCATGTGTTTACCACATGCTTGTCATATGCTAGTCACATGACCGCCAAATGTTTATCACGTGATTTATAAATGAAAGTCACGTGAAGAACATGTGATTTACCAAAATTAACCTAAACTAACCTCACTTTTGACCAGTTAAGTGCCGAAAAAGGTAATGTCATTTTTGAACTTCTCGCCTCTTATTTAGTAATGAAAAATGTTCAAAACTAATTTTTTCAATTCGGCTCGTAAAGTAAAATTTTACCCAGTTGTTCATATACAAACATAGCAAATGAATAAAGCAAGCTGGACATAATAATGAAAGCATTTTGTACGCTATGTTCACTTAAAAAGGAACGATTTCACCATAGTTTAACATTATTTTTGTTTTTCAGCAAGTAAAAAGAATATGCTTATTAAATATTATGAGTAGGTATATAAATATTTTACCAAAAATTAATTTTTCTGAAACTTCATTAAATTTACTCCCTTGCTTTTCCATCTGCATTTTATTTGCATTTTAAACATTTTCCTCTGCAATTAAAAATTATTGAAGAAAATTTAAATTTTCAATTTACTGACGATCAAACTAATCAATATAAAATTTTCGCCATCCAGCTTTTGATACAAAAATCTTTGCTGTGACATTTTTTACTATATACTACATTCAAATCAATTTTTCAGAAATAATGCAAAAATAAAGCGGTTTTCTTGCTTTTTAAGTGAACGGAGTGTACAAAAAAGATTTATGTGCGTCGCTTAAGATCCAACGATCTTTAGGAAGTAATGTCTTTTGAATTTTTTTAATCTTAAATTTCCGTAGGATTTTTCTAACACTTTCTGTTTTTTTATAAGTTGTCGGATAAATGAAGCGAAAAATTACTTTGTGCAACTACAACTAAGAACGACTTTTAAAAAGTTACATTGACTTCGATGTAAGCAGTTGATATATTTTATAAAATTAACTTACCTGATGCATTGGATATGTGAGAAATGTTTCTAGCGTTCTTCCCTGCAAAGCAGGTTTCTCTTCAAGTCTTCTTAACAATTGAGCAAACTTTTCTTTTTGCTTGCATTCGGCGAGTACTTGAAGTGAAAAGTGATGATTTCGAACGTATTCTTGGTAAATGACCAGCATTGGTAGCAACATGTCGAACAAGTCTCCTATACCGTTGGTTGTAAAGAAAATCGGGCAGAAAAGACAAAGAAAAACCAAGAAGAAAAAGGTTGCAAACAAGAGAATGTGAGGAGCGGGTGAAGAAGATGCAGGAATTGACCGAGTTTTACTAAATACACTACTTCTACTTGCAAACATACCTAATACCAACGTTGGCCAGCTTTCCATTCGCGCAGTCAAACCTTTAATGAATATTTGATGCAAAAACATGATCGTTTCGCTATTCAAAAAAATTGAATTCACTTCATCGTGTGTGCAAGGCGGCTTTTGCGAACTCGCGGCCATTTTTAAAGGACGCAAAAAGCCAGACACTAGCAGTTGAAGTTGCTCAACATATTCTTCTTCTGCTTCGACCATTCGAAAAACCAGACTGCAAAAGAGAATTCGCAGAATTTCAGAATTCGCTCGTCTCTGATGCAAAAGTAAACTCAAACCTATTTCGTTTACGCATATTTTCCGCGTGTGGCGAATTTATGTATTCGTTTACGATTTGCTTCCAACGCCGCCGGCATAACCAGCCTCGAAAGAAGCTTTGCACTTTTTTAATCTTTCTCAAATCCTCTGTGTTGTCATCGTCTTCGCTCAACGACAGGTTCGGAGTCAGTCGCCAGTTGCGTTTTAGCGTGTTTAATTCGCTTCTTAGCTTCTTGATTTCCATTGTGAGCTCTTCGCATTGCTGCGTATATTGCCATTTGGCAGTTTTCTCGCTTTCGACAATTTGAACCAAATGAAGATGCTTTTGTTCAAGCTCTTCTTTTTGCAGCATCATTTTGCTGAAACTATTGCATTTATATGTAGTAATCAGTGAGCTAACACATTTCACCAATTTGAATAAATTTTGTCAAATAAAGAAATGTGCATAAATTAAGCATCAGCCAAAAATTTGCATTCAAATTTTGCTCTCAGCATTCATTGAGAATAATATACACTTACGAAGCATTATCTATCGCGTTGATCCACGCATTGCACTCTGGCTCCGTCTCTGCTTTGAATTCGTATTGCTTTGATCCTTCCTTTCGGAATGTAATTGAAAAGCAGTGCTGTGTAAAAAATTAATAAAAATCATTTTTTGTTTGATCGCTTGTTTTGTTTTCTTCTAATCCGAAATAAACTCAATAGCTAAAACGCAAAGAATGCACTGTAAGTAGCTAGCGCATGTGAAAATCAAAATGATATTCATCTTTGACTAAGTCTTTGATTTTCAGTTACAGTTATTTGCAAAGCAAAGTTGCCTTCATCAAGTTTTTACAATTTCATCGATTTCGTTTTAAATTCGAATGCATTTACTTTCAGTTAATAACAAACTTTTCGAAAACAGTTTGTATTTTCGTAAAAAAGCATCATTTTTAAGCCCAAGCAAAATCAGCAAAAATGTTTAGCCGACCAAGAATCACAATCGTTTTGCTATTTTCTTTCAATTGTAACAAAATTATTGCAAAATAATGACTTTCAAACGCTTAATCTATAAGAGAAGTTCGAATGAATTTATACTTGAAATGAAATGCGCTAGAAAAAGAAGAAAAACAATTTTATTACTTGTGTCAAGCACCTTTAGCTATCATTTTCAATCGGAAACAATGAAGATCGATGAACTTTTGTGAGAAGCTTTATAAAATGTTTTCTCATACCAGTGAATGCTAACTGCAAATGTTTTCTTTGAGTGTACTTGGTGAAAAAAAGTAATTCAAACTCGTCTCAATATAATGCGTTAAAAGTGAAATAAGACATCTCAACTCCATTTTTACTCTAACATTTCGCAATGTATGCGATAAAAATTGATCGAAGAACAGGTGGTGTTTGTGTGAAACGTTCAGCTCACGTAAATCTCACAAAATTATCGAATTTCTTCTTTTCTTTCAGTTTCGGTTAAGCTTTATTATTCAGAAGTGTTTCTTTTCGCCGCTATTTCACTTATTGAAAGTTAATCGCATTGAAGATTTTCTTACTCAAAAATCATATTCAAAGATCTTTAAGCAGAGCTTGCATAATTTAAAATGATAAAAATTTTCAACAAATGTTATGGAAAATATTAAAAACGTTTTAAACTGAGCTTGAACAAAATTGAAATTAAAAATTTTTCATGCTGAAAATTGAGACTATTTTAAAAAGAAAGTTAATTTATGTTGTTTGAAAATTTCAAACCAAACAAAAACAATTCAAATGTTTTTAATTAGCTTTGCATATTGGAAGAGAGAATAGATTTGATTTTTTATTTAAAAACCGAATCAAATTGTTTTAACATTAAATCATTTTTTACAAAGTTTTACTTAGAATGAACAAAATCAACAGAGAATATCTCACTTTTTATCTCTAACTTTGATTTTGAAAGATGCTTTTAGAAGAAAACTCTAACAATGGCAGAGTGAAAGTGAGCCTTAAATTTGTGATAAAAATCAATTTAAAATGAAAACTAATGCATTCGTGAGACTTCAATTATACTCGTCGAAAGTTTAAACAGTTACAATTGTAATACACTTTGATCATTCTCATTCAATCAAGCGTCTAATAGTAGTTTTAATTCGTTTTATTATTGCATTACTCAAATTGAGTATATTTTACGTTGTCTTTTTTAAACTTTTACAGCGGCCATGTTTTAGGCTTTAATAGAAGAAGCTTTTATTTACTAGCTTGTGTTATGTACCGTCCGTTAATCGGGAATAAATTCGATAAGAGACGGAAAGGTCAAAGAAAAGACTTTATTACGGAATGCCGAAAACATGGGTGTGAGTCGTGCGACGGTTAGTCGACGACTGAGCGGATAAGGAAAGGAAAAGACTCGTATTGACTTGGTTACGGGGTATTCCCTAACACCATCCCCCGCGAGATCGGGATTCTCTTGAGAAGGCCGATCGGTAAAATCGAAGGCATTGCGAGTCTTTACAAAATCCGGATTTGGGGTTGCACATCAGCCACACGATGAAGTTTGGGATTAGGTGTCCTTGAGCAGATACATCAAAAGTTCACCATTGAAGTAGGGTCTCGGTTCTCCATATTGAAGATTGTCTTTTTATAACTTACACACTCATCACTCAAGACGCGGATGAACACAGCATAATGCTTCGATGCACCATTCGAGCTGCTATTACGCCCGACTCCGATAGGGTTATTGCGTCTGATACGATGCCTTAATGGTTGCGTGAGCTTGACCTTATGTATGAACCGAATCTTCGGACCCTCCTCTGTCCTTGACTCCATCACCCGCAATGGTAAATCGGGAAACCACCTCGGATTTTCGTTTCTTTCGAAAGCGATCAAATTTGCGACTACGCCAATTTGAAACTGGCCTCGGTTTTCGTTTGTATCACAGCGAGTCATTAAATACATTTGCGACATTTCGCCATTTACGAGAGGGCTCCATTCATTCAACTTTCGCGAGATGAGGGCAATCCTTTTGTTGCTTAAAGCCAACGCCCTTTTTCTTCGGAAAGTACAATCGCCGAAATACGGGTTGAAACCGCTTCCTCCGGACAATGAAGGCAACCACTACTCTGAGGGTGAATGTGACTTCTCGATCACACACGAAAACCGACACGAACTTCGGGCCAATTCTCTTTGAAGATACTATCAATCCGCAGCTTCGGGCGTCTCAACCATTGTTTACGTTGCCGATATCCATTTAGGCTCTTTTTTCGATACTTCGATAAAATGTCGACTGCGCCATTATAATGTTATGTACCGTCCGTTAATCGGGAATAAAT
>NCKU01001248.1:0-27472 GCA_003675995.1 Dinothrombium tinctorium | reverse complement strand
TTGAAAACAAGCTAAAAGTTTGAACAGCTCGTTCGATGATCTAAAAACACGAAATGCAGCGAACTCATCCTTTCAGGTGCATGAGAATGAGCTTTGCGTTGTGTGTGATCAGCGAGATCAATATTTGAATATAGCTCTGCTTTTGAAATTCAAACCGAACGCTATACAGCGCCTGCGGACGAGTAACGCCGAAATGAAGCGGTTAGCTCGACTCTGAAAAAACGAAAGCTACGCTACATCTGGCACCTAGAATTCAGCTGTTTCTACTTGCTCGTTTCTGCTCTCTATTCATCTGCAGCGCGCTCGACGCGAGACACGATTTGCATTCGCAATGCGCTCGCAATTGATTCAAAGGCCGAGAATTGAATGATAAATTTGGAAAATGCTTTGCATAAATAGAAAGTTTATGAATTCGGTGAGGAAAAACCAAATTTGCTTGTTTTACTGCACACAAAATGCTTAGAATGGCGCAACGCCCTGTGCACCGGCCTCGACAAACACTTGACGCATTTGGCTTTTCTCTACTTTCGAATATGCAATATGTAAATAAATGATTTTCTTGCGTGACTTCGCCGCCGAAAGGCCGTTATTGCAAAAAAAGCAATCTTTTCGGCATAACGGAGACCGCATATTACCGCGTTTATTTGTGTAAAGCTCGGCGAACGCACGGAGAAAGCATTTAGGCGATAGCGCGTTGGAAGCGAGTGAAATGCTTGCAACACCTTCGATTCAGTCATTGTTTTCTTCTCGCTTTCTTCTCGCTCGAAGAAAGTGAGAGCGAAAGAAGAATAATAAAATAATAATCGTGTTTATAATGAGTTTTTCATACATTGCTTAACGGAAAACATTAGCATCATAACGTGAGAGCGTTTTAGACGAGCGGCAAATTGTGAAAAAATTTTTATGCACAACTCGGCGTTTCGAGTTTGGCGAAACGCAGCAAAAAAGAGGAAAACAATGTTTAATATTGTAATGTAGTGCTAAATGTAACATCGAAGAGGCGTTATAGCGAGAGAACGCAGTAACGGTTATTAAATAATGCACAGCTACACGAATGTACTTGTCGTGTCTGTAACCATTTTCTCACAAATGTCACATTAGCAAACCGTCTTCGCCATATTTCGGTTTGATTGCTGCTCCGAGCGCTGCGCTTCTCTGCACTGCCTCGCGCTGTCGGACACTAGCCGTTCTTCGCGCGTTGACATGTGTCGAGCGCAGTGTGAGCGCTTCTTTTTTAATTACAAACTGACAACGCTGAGTGCCGCGTTGAAAAGACGAGCGAAAGAATTTAATAATAAATCAAATTTCACGGCTAGAAAAGTGACGCGAGTAATCAATACAGCGAGCGATATTTCGTTATCATACCGCAAACACCGAACACAATTTTCTCTTCGCCTCCGATCTCCACTTATGCGCTCGCTGCTTGTCCTGCCGCTGTCCGGCGCGGTACGCACGCAATTCGAGCGGCGATCGTTCTTCTCACAACTGTCAAAGTGCACGTCTAAAATGATGAAGCGCGATTGTTTACTCGCTGCATTCGCCGCTCTCTTCTTTTGTTTTTCGTCCATTTTTGGGAATAATCATCATTTTTGCTTCAATAACTTATAATAAAACGTTGCGTTTGTTCGCCGAAAAACTTATTGATATTTCGCTACTGTTCGCTGTGCAGCGAAAGGCGAAAAAGCAAGCGCTCAATCTTGCGAGCCACGCAGCCGATGCGAAAGCCTGCAGTGGCGAATGCCAACCTATAAAAAGTATTTGTTTCGTTCGAAGTGCCTTTGCAAAACCGATTGCGATAATAAATGTAATAAGTGTGTATTGCAATAAAGCGACTCGAGTGCTGATCTAATGATACGGTTCAGAGTGGCATTAGACTGAGAGTGTGCATTCTCATCCCGCTCGCCGAGTAACAAATCTTGTATTCAGTTTCGCTCGCTAATGAGTAAAAAGTGTAAACATTTCGTGAATTTATACAAAAAAGCGAATGCAAGTGTGATACAAAGTAAAAGTGAGCGTTGCATCGATTCAAAATGCTTGTCTCGCGAGAACGCAGCTTTTTTTTGCTCTTAAACGCAAACGTTTATTCAATCACTTCTTAAGTAAAGAGATATGCTTTGGAAAAACATTTTTGCAGCTTAAACTTTTCGCGATTTAAAAGAGACTAGCGTTCACACTCAACGAGCATCATTTTCGAAGAATGAGAAAAACATTTGCAAACATTTTTTCTAAATGCAGCGAACGCACTCGCAATCGGGCCGCTCTAACTTCTTCTCTTCCACAGCCGACAGCATGCCGCGCGTCGATTACGTCGACACGCCGAAATTCATCGGAACCATTCCGAATGTGACCGTTGCAGTTGGACGAGACGCGAAAATAAAGTGCGTGGTGCAAAATTTGGGCACTTACAGGGTAAGCGCGTATCGCTTGACAGCTTGTAATATATTTTCGCTTGTTTCACTCGTCTCTGCTACTTAGCGTAGCTGCAAAATTGCATGAAAAGGTACTCGTTTACTGACACAGATCACTGTTAAAGCGATTTCGTGTCTTTTCGCGAATAACAGTGTTTCTTTTCAAAAAGCGAACGCTGAAATGCGAGCGAAACGAAAGACGAAATGAGAAATTCTTGAGATTTGAGAGTTTTTTTCTCTCAAGTTTAATCTATAAGCGAAAAACGTTTCGTGCTTTGCGATTCAGAGAAAACTCTTTTCAAAATTGAAGCTGCAACGAAATGAAAGGAGTTAAAACAGATATAACGAGTGAAGCACGATAGAGCAAATTAAGTGAATGGCTTGCAGCAGTGTGCCTGCTTCGTTTGCTTGTCGCTCGCAGTCACAACGGGCGCTGAGGATCAGATTGGCGATGCAGTGAAGACAATGCGAGCGAGCGAAATCCAAGCTATTTACGAATCGCTGCTTTCTTATCGCTTATTTTATGCGACAATCGTTAATGCAAATACAAACATGACGCATGTTTGTCTACGACTTCTTACAGGTCGCTTGGTTGCGTGTTGAGAGCAAGACCATATTAACCATTCATCAGCACATCATTACGCGAAACTATCGCATCGGTTTGTCGCACAGCGATGACAGGCAGTGGAACTTGCACATTAACAACGCCGAGGAGTCCGACAGAGGTGGTTACATGTGCCAAATAAACACGGTGCCGATGATGTACCAAGTCGGCTATTTGGATGTCGTAGGTAAACTGCTTCTCCACTTGATCCGATTTTTGACTGAAAAGCTTCGAAAATGTTACTGCTTCACTTGCTCGCTCCCTTCACTTGTTTTGTCGCTTTTCGAGAGTTGAAACGCTTGTCGAAAGTGCTTCATTTGATTGTTAGCGTGGACAAAACAGTTTTAAAGCGGCGTTATCTTCTCGCAGTTCCTCCAGACATAAGCGCTTCGGAAACGAGCGCAGACGTGACAACGAAAGAAAATTCAAACGCTACCCTTCGCTGCCGAGCAAAGGGATATCCAAAGCCGAAAATTACTTGGAGACGTGAAGATGGAAAGCCGATTGAATATGGAAACTGGCAAAAGATGAAGCTGCAAAAGATTGAACCTCGTAAGCAAACTCTTTGTGATTGCGCGATCTTTGTCCGAATGTTACATCTTAGTGCTGATTATTAACATCGAGATTTTGTTTTCCTCTTGGGTTTCATGTCAAACTCTGCTCATAAATAACTTCGAAATTGAGATTTCGAGTGATCTCCACTTTAGCGATTTGTTTCACTCGCTTTCTGACATTTTCTCATCTTTCGCTTTGCTTTACCTTAAATTTAAATTGCAATTTCATTTCGGAGAGCAGCGAAATTTTAGTGAGTTCAAGGAATTTGAATGCATGAGTCTTGAGCGATTGAATTATTCACAAGCACCCTGACGGAACGAGGCGAAAGCGGTCAATTGCATTAGGCACACACGTTTGAAAATATTTCTTCGCATCGATTGAAACAAAGAGAAAAGCGAATGAGTGATTTAAAAGCTTGTGTCTGCAGAATACCGACATTAAGAGATGAGAATCACCGTTTGTATATTTATTTCAGCGGAAACATACGAAGGCGAAACTATTACAATAACCAAAGTAAGCCGATTACACTCCGGCGCTTATTTGTGCATCGCATCGAACGGTGTTCCGCCGTCCGTCAGCAAAAGAATTTTACTGAATGTCAACTGTGAGTGCACATTTTTTCATAGACGCCATCATATGAATGATGCGATTTATGTTCGAAATTTGCTACTTTCGCCAACAGTTCCTCCAATGATTTGGGTTCCTGATCAATTAATCGGCGCTCCGATTGGAGGCGAGGCGCTGCTCATCTGCAATACCGAGGCTTTTCCGTCTTCGATCAATTACTGGACGAAAGACGATGAAAATTCACTCGTTCACGGAGCCAAATACGAGATATCAAATATTGAGAAAACCTATAAAGTTCACATGACGCTGAAGATAAAAAATCTCGAGGCTGATGATTTTGGTACGTACAAATGTTTCGCTAGAAATTCATTAGGATCGACTGAGGGCTCTATTAAATTATACGGTATGTGAACGATTTTGCAAGAAGCCAGAAGAAAAATCTTAATTTTAGAGGTGCACGTATCAGGAAGTAAAAGCGGCGCTCGAAGAGATCCTCAAAACGCTCGCAGCCAGAGCTTAAATGGTATCCTTACTCTCTTTCACTTCGCTGTTTATTACAAGTGTTTTTTACTTCAAAGCTGGAAGCAAACTGTCTTCGAAACATAAAACGAACCTCGGTACTCGAAATTTGCTTCAATTACATTTTGTAAGCTTTTAATGTTTACTTTAACAGAGGGCTCCTCGTTGATGGACAATTCAAACGCGGCGTCAGTAGAAAGTGACGAGAAGGCGGACGAAAATGGCTCCAACTCTGGTAGGTCGAATGCTTTTTCTAAGCTAATTACTAATTACAGCGCTTTTTCCGCTTTCGCTCGTCTCTCTGCGCTCGCTTACATTCAGCATTCTACTCGCACACTTCGTTTAATAAAACAAACAATTTGTTTCGCATTTTAATTATTCAAATACTTCTTGTAATTAACTACTGGCAAACACAAGACAAAGGAGGTTAGGCGATTGGCAAATTTTTTACCACCGCGTACGGCGAATCAAGTCGGCACTCAAAGGTAACTCTTGAGCTCGTGTCTAGTCTCACAAAGTTCTTCGCAAGCCTGGACTTTCAATTGTTTACTGCTACATCTCGAAGTGACCGTAAATCTTGTATACAATATTCAAGATTTTGAGAAAAAAAACATTGAAGAGCAATTCTGGAATTCAATTTATTGCCTCGAATAATTGGTGGTTTGATTTATATTCACATAAAACAATTAAATAAAAAGTTAAACAAGCGAAAGCAAACTTAGTGAAATTGTGTTGGTTAACATTTTACACAAGTAGCGTTAATCACACGAAACAGCGTATTTTCCTAAAATGTTCAACGCAACGCAAAGTTGTGGAAATTTCGATTCATTTTTGGATGTAAACAATAGTTGGAATAAAGTATTTCGAAAAGTAGCGTCCATTTGTAGCGAAAGTGTATTTGTACACAAAGGCGCATAAAGCAAAAACGATGTCGCAAATCATCATCATAAAGGTAATGTATCACCGAAATCATTTCATCGAAACTAAAAGCGAACTGTTGGTGGAAAAGTAGCAAGAGATGAGAAAAAGACAGCGATGAAAGAGATTATTAGCAGCGTTTGACCCTAATAAATGTTTACGGAGACATTTTTTTCACTGAACTCATGTCGCTTATTTCATTGATACATGGCATCCAATCGCCGTTTCTACTTTGCTTGCAAATTATAGACATTCGTCGGTTTCAAAAAGAGCTCTCATTTTATTTGTCGTCTCCATAATTGTGTCCATCGCTTCTTCGCGAAAATGGTTTCGCCTTTTAATAAAAGGTTGAAGAAAAATTTGCTCCGAGTTGGATTCCGCCAGCGCCGCGAATGGCGCTCGTCGAGTTCGAGCGTATTTCAATGCTCGCATCCATCGCAGCGAATATCGGCAAATAAAGAAAAAGCGTTGCTTAAAGTTTGAGACAAAGCTGAGGCCACTGCTCTATGTAAGCATCTATTTTCAGCCTCTCAATCGAATGGCGTAACAAAGAAACGAAGCTAATGATATGTTTCTTCATTTAATGCGTTAAAAGCGGCACAGAAAATGCGTCCGAATAAAGAAGTGAAACAAACACAGCCACTGCTTCAATAGGTGAAAATTGTCGAAATCCTTTCTTTCCACGAACATAAAGCAAACAAAGCCTTCATTACATTTCTCTTCCTCTTTCCAGCTCTGCTTTCATAATTTTCACTGCGCTCTTGCTTTTTTCAATTAAAGTAAATTGTTTTTTCTTCAAAAGCAGACTTAACTGCCAAATTCTTTTTTACAAAAATTAAATTCTTCACTCACTTTGCTTTTTCCATCGCTGAACTTTTCTCTCATTTTCAAACTTATAATAAGATAGAAATAAATTTTAAAAAACCGACATTTTGATATATTATATTATCCATTGTTCAATTTTTTATCATTTTAAACTATTTTTGTGAGATGCTAAACGATGATTTTTCATTATTTAGTAATTTAAAAAACTCATTAGCTTATCCATTATGAAATTGATTTCGAAACTCGACTGGGCAAATAGTTATTAAATTAAACATTCAACTGAGCTGAAGCTCAAGATTCGAGCAACATGTTCTAGCAAAATTACTTCGAACAGCTAGCAAGTCGACTTTGATTAATTCACTTCGATGACGTTGAGAACTGCATGCTAATTGTTGTCTCAGAAAACAAAGATCTTTCATGCAACCATTGAATAAATGTTCGAACACGCCTTTGTCCTCTCTTTGCTTCTATTTTCACTTCAATATTCGCAATCGTTTCTACCACTGTTTACCTCTTTATTCGCTCATCAATTCTTTCAACTTTTGGGATTATTTTTTACAAAAGTATTAAAATTGGTTAGCAATTGAAGTACTTTTGGGAGATTAAATTTAGTAAAATGAATTTAAACCTAATCAACGGAGTTCTCTTCATCCTTTTCTGCCTCTCTTAACACTTAAATTTCCTCTCGTAATCGTACAAAAGTCATAGCCTTGTATCTCTCAGGACAAACAAAATTAAAAGCATTTAAAAGTAAAATGAAGCACAGTTGTCAATTTTGTTTGGATTGTGGCGTGCACGCTCGTCACATTGCAAGCGATATCACCAACAATCATCATACAAAGATTTACGCACGAAACTCTGAACTTTGGCCCTTTGCAATACAGCAAAGAATGAACACATCGGCTATCGCATTGGCAACTTGTGTATAAAAACCGCATGTAAATGCGTATTTGGTTCTTTCGTCGACATGTAGTTTTCTCGCTTTAAAACGCATTTTGTACTCGTGTTTTGTAACTAACAAAGTGTTCGTCTAAATCTAAAAATCCATTGCGCCTTCAATCGGACCTAAATTTTTGTAACGACAAGGCTTAATCGTCACAAAATAAACAAGATTCAGTATATTCGAGTGAAGGTGAATAGTAAAATGTATGTTTAAATGAGTGAAGAAGCGCTTTTCAATTTTTTCAGGTGAAAATTTCATTACAAGTTAATTAAGTTGCTTGTGTAAGAATAAAAAGAAGATAGAAAGAATTCTTAAAATAGTTCAAGAGTTATCATTTGTTTGTTAAACGACAGTTCTGACAAGATGTTCACATTTTTGAGCAATCAGCAACCCTTTTCATTCAATTTCATTGTTTTTTCGATTTCATCAAAGGTAAGAAATTATTTGCCTTTTTAACATTTAGCGCTTTTAATGTTGCTTATTCATAAAATAAAGTTTAAGTTGAGAAATGAACCTTAGCTTGCGAAATATTTTGAGTGAAGTAATCTCTGATAATGATAATTTCAAACCACGCTATGCTCGCCAAAGTTGTGAAGTTAAAAATTAAAATGAGCTTTTCGTGCAATCGTATTCATTGAGTGCACAGTGTTTCTTAACATTAGTGTGTTTGCTGGGCAATAATTAGATAAAAAAAGATGTCAAATAAGTAACTTCAATGCGGGCACAAGTTCATTCTCGACAGAGTATTTCGTTTTATTGGATTTCACATTTTAAGGCGTCTTTTCTTTGTCGCAATACAGATTTCGAGTGAACACTTTTTTCAGCAAAATTGAGACTGATTTATATATACTTCACAATTCGTGTCCATGTCGACGGGAGCTCATTTTTCTCCTATCAGATTACTTATATTTTTAGCTCTTTTTTAAGCAAGAAATATTGCTGAAGTTTCTCGCGAGTTCAAACAGTGAAATTCGTTCGCAATGATTCGAGTTAACTTTTGTCGTTTCATCTAATTGCAAGTTAATGTTTAAAATCTTCACTTCGAACTTTTTTTCGCTTCATTTTGCTTTTTACTCTTTCACGACACTTTGTCGCTTACAAATGCTTGTTTCAGTTTTTAATTTTTTTATCATTTATTACACACCTCCGATAGATCTTCTTTCGTCTGCAACTTTTCCTTCGATTTTTCTCTAGCTGCAACTCGAATTTGCAAATCTTAAAAATGTCAAGCGCGTAAAAAATTGTCCCGCTTTTCTTTCGCTCGCCTCTTTTGACGGCGTGAAATCAGCTCCGTTTCAATTCGTGAATTTCGCTCCATTCTTGAAGCCAACAAAGAGTATTACGAATTAGATTAGCTTTTATACGGATGCCGCGACCATTTTCATTCTTTTCACTGCGATTTCGCCAGATTTAGTTTCACTGATCAAACGCAAGCTTATAATGCCGTCTCAAGAAATATATGTGATCGTAAGAGTTAAATCGTTTTCACACTGCCTCTCTGAGAAAAAAAAAGATGTCAACTTTTAGCTTCAACGTCAAAATGTCACCTTTTGTGTTGAGAAATGAAAAATTAAAGCAAAATAGAGTTACGATCGCTCGTTATAGGGAAAAAAAGAAATGAAAAATTGTCTAAGTTCTCGCGTGAATTTTAAAAGGCAAACTTTTTTCGGTTGTTTCTTTAGAGTTATTTTCGAAGTAAAAAAGAATGAAAATTAATGAGAATCAAACTGCAAATAGTTAAGCGAAAAAAGAGTAAAACGCAATTTCAAATTAAACGAACCAAACAATTTTTGTACAATTATAATAATTCGCTTCCTGAAAGACACAAATAACTCGATTACGGAGGATGTCTTTTGACAGTTTATTTGCTCTGTAAAGACAAGAGACGCGAATTACTAACCACAATGTTTAACGAAGAAAAAAACAATCAAAGTGTGTTTCGATTGAATTTGTCTTTATTTATTAGAATCTGTTTGCCTGCACGGAGCATATTTCTATAGTAAATTGATTGCAAAGTTGACATTCACGTAAACACTTCCTGCTGTATGAAAAGCAGATAGAAGAAAAATTATCGGCTTATGTAAGTGAATAAGATCTTTTGTCAAGATTTAGACGCTATATTTTACAATATTCATAACTCATTCTTTCAATAGTGTTTATCAGTCATTTTGTTTTTAATTTACTTTCTAATAGAATAAATTAGTGCAAAATCTTAAACTCGAAATCAAGTTTTAACCAAAATGAATAAAGTTTTCCTAGTTGAAATTTAAAATTTTAATAACGAATTTCAATTATAAAATTCGATTTGTTTCAGGCTTGGTTATTTTTTTTAATATTGACAAAGTTGTTTTTGAATTTAATATTAGTTTTATAGTTAGAATCAATGAATTTTATTTGTCCTAAAGTTTCACATATAACATGCGCCCTATTCAAGAGAAAAGTTATAAAAGATTGAAAAAATCAAATGCGTTCGTTGTGCATGAAACATTTAAAATTTTCCTCAAAACAAGTTAGTTTCTAAACTCGTTTTGTTGAAGAAATTTTGCTAAAGTTTAAATTGAATATGAACTTTATTTGGAGACTCTAGATGAAATGTCTTTAATGAAATGGGAAGAGATAGAATGGATTGAATAGTTTCTTTCTTTTCTCGCTTAGAATGTTTTCTATAAACATGCATCTTTTAAATAAAGCCTCGTAATACTTTATCTATAATGCGTTTATTTTTTGAAATGATACATTAAGAATAATGTTATGTGATTTTCAACGTAAGCCGCTTTTGTGTTAATGTAAAAGCTCAATCACGCATTTCTTCCTTTCTTCGTGTTTCTCTACGGCCACTGATGAACAACAAAAAATTTCTCATCAATTTTAAAAAGCTCTAATGCTGCATTTGCCTGTTTAAAATTTAAAAATCGCAATACATTTCTCAATAAATATTTTTTTTCGCGATTCCTTTGAATACAAATAAGAATTAAATTTAGTTTCACTATTTACAGTTATTTCCACTTCTCGCTTGTCCATTAAAATTTCTTAAAATCAGATTGAGGTTCCATATTTTGATTCTATTATGCGAAATAAATAAATAAACTAAAGGCTTCACAAGCTCCCTCATTTTCATTTCTTATTTTCATTTTAATTGAAAAATAGAAATCTGTAAAGAAGTTATGCCGACTTGTGTAAGGCTAGACTCATAAAAAAATCAAAGTTTGAAATTTTGAATTTAGATATTGAAAAATTCATAAACAATGATAATCGTATGAAAAGGCAATTTTATAAAGTTTGAATATAAATATCTGGGAAAAGAAAAATTAAATATGCTTTGAATGCCATTTCTTGTTAGTAAAAAGCGAAAGTGTTCCAAAAATTCGTGACCTTAACCGGATCATAGATTTTCATAACTGTAATTGTTCAAAAGAGTTTCGATTGAACGTAATTTATAAATTATAATGCGTATAAGAAGCATAAAATATTAATATGACATTCTAGGAAATAAATTTCATTTGCGGAGAGTTCTTAAACTACAAAATATTGTAATTTTATTTTAAAAACGAAAAATTATTCGGTTTTTAGGTTTGAGCGAAGATCTCTTTATATCAAGCCGAAGAAGCTAAGGTTTCTCTCTCTCAAAGCATTTGTGCCGCCGCAGCTAAGCACTTCTAAGTTTCCAATATTTTAACGCAATCTAAAAACCACATCCTTTTTATTGCAATCACTTTATGCTCCTATTTTTATAACCATTTTATAACCATAACTGTATTGCAACCATAACAGAGAAAATATTTTGATTAATGAACCGAAACCGTTTTTAAAAGCGGGACGGTCTCCAGTCTGAGTAATCTTCTACTTTGTAGACAAATACTTTGAAAATATTTCACTGAAAGAGCAATTTGAATCTTCATAAGCGATTTGTCAGTTTATTTTCGCAGAACCTGTAAGATAAAATTTCATAAACACTCGCAGCGAAAGTGTGCGCTCTTCTTTTTCGATAAAAGCAAAACCAGAATAACAGTTTTGTAAATATTCATTTAAAATGCAGCAATTTCGCTGCATAATGCGTTTAGATTTTAACGTTGAATCTTGACGCGAGATTTTGCATTACCTTTTTTTAAATAAACGAGCTTTACACAAGCGTGTTGATATTGGAAACGTAATCTCAAGAGTGAAATGCAATTTAAATTTTAGCCCGAGTTTTATGGTTATGCGCCAAACGTCTGTTAACTGCTACTTTGAATACAGTGTCGCTTCTTAAAAGCAACGCGGAAATTAAATTTTACATCTTTCTTTGGGAATAATTCGAACGCGAAAATTGCATTGAACGTTGCAATAAAAGTTTAATCTCAAAAGTTTTGCAATTGAATAATTCGCTATTTTGTTGCGCGCTGCTGAAAAAAAATCGAAATATCGCTGTGAAAACGCTTTTACGCTTTTTAGAAAAGCCGAGAATTTTTTAGACGATGCATTACACAAAAGATTAGTTCAGACACGTGGCGGTGATTGATGCTTTCACGCAATAAACGTAGCTCACATCCGCGCGCATCGAGCTTTAAATCGTTCATATTTAGTTTCTCAATCTCAAATGTTTTTACTATTCAAAATTCAATCAAAAAATCGATTTTTATCATATTTCTCAGCTTTCAAAACCCGAAAATCAGTGAGATTTATCAAATGCGTGCATTCTAAATTTGACTTATGATCGTTATTTGATGGTTTGCTTGCGCCTCATATAAATTCATGTCATTTCTCGAGAAAATTAACTTTTATTTAAAAGAAAAAAACTTAAAAGAGAGTTTAAGTCATATTCTGTTGCAAGCGATTTTCTGCTATGATTCTCTGATATTAATGATTTAAAAATCATTAAACATCATTATTTGGGTTAATATTCATCATGAGCAACTATTCAATTATTTTATTAACAATTCATTCGAATTTCATCATTTAAAGTGAGTGGGATTCATATTGTCATAGCATCTAATGAATAAAAAGTGTTGAACCGTTGATGCTAAGCAAATCCATTGCTTGATGATTGATAAATTGTGATTTATTTGATTTAAAAAGGAAAGTGAAAAAGTATTCACTTATAGAATTATCAGCTTAAACTTAAAATGTTCACATATTTTGAATGAAGAAATTAAAACCTGAAATTTTAAAAATATGCATAAGAGAATGACAGAGTCAATTCTTTGAGCTGATTAAAAGCAGTGAAGATGTAAAGTGAATGAAAAGCGAAGGAAGAAAATGCGCCATTGTATGCTTTTGGAATGTGACGAGCAAAAGTTTTGTTTACTCCATTTAAAGTGGAAGGAATGCGAGGAACAAATCTTGTTTTGAGCACACATTAATCTTTATTTGAGCCCAGTTTTTACACAACCACTTAATGCTCGTTACTTGTTCACAGTACAGTTACATTTGTACTTTAGCGAAAGCTTGAAAGCTCGGTTACAAATTCTTTTTGCACCCGTAAATACTGTCACATTTAATGATCGCGACATTCATTGCCTGCTTCGCGAGAATAATTTCGAGTTTTGTTCTCTTTATTTTCCATATTTAGAATATCATTTTTCAATAATTCGTATGAGTTGTTAAGTTTTTTGAATTTGAAGTATTGACGATAAAAAAAGAAATAAATTGTCGATCATATTGAAAAACTTGTTAGATCACATTATTCACAATATTTTCCATAATCTTACTGTTTGCAGTAATTGTAAAACTAAAAATTTTACAGTAAACAGCGCACGAAATGCCCACTATGGCTGCCATAAAAACTTATGGCTTATGCTCAATGTGTTTAATGGCACCTTTTTTGTACCTTTTACTGTACTATCGGGAAGAGAAAAAAGTCACTTACCGTGAAAAGCATTTTTTACTACATATCATAAAATGTCACACATGACATGCCTAATTTTAATTTATTGTATAATCACGAAAATGTGAATTCAAAATAGTATTTTGATTTGATAATTCTATAAATATCGATGTAGGATAAATGAGGCAGTACTTAGTGTTAAAATTTGCAAACAAATAACTTGCTTCACACGCAAAATTAGCAACTTTGATGGGCAAATTCTTAATACACTCATGAAATTCTATCTGCATAAAAGTTTCATTGAAATCGGGATCGATCACAAAAAGTAGTTTCCTTGTTAGAAAAAAATTAAATGAAAAGGATTTAAATTAAGTCGCTGAAATTAGCGAAATTTAACAATCTTATGAAAAGATTTTTTCTTAATCATTCAATTTTAGTTAATCTTTCTATCGAAGAAAATAAAGAAATTTTAAATTTTAATAAGCAGATAAAATTATTTGAAACTTTGATAAACATTTTTTGACTTTCATTATTTTGATAATTTATTCTCTTAAATCTTGTGAGCAAATATCGTTCTGCGATTTCTTAAAAATGTGAAATAAAAATCAATTTTAATTTAGTGTAAGCTTAAAAAAAATCTCAAAAGAAAAAATATTTAAATTCACTATTCTCGAAAAAAGTTAAATGAAGCGTAAACAATGCTTCAATACGACAAATAAATTCGCTTTTAGCTCACATTAGAGTGAAATTATGTAGTTGTAGTAGTTTAAAAATCCAAACTTTAATCAACTCTATTCTGCGTAAGTCGAAGAAAATTTTAAAAAGTTGTAAAAGTGATTTTCGATCTAAAAGAAGCGAGCAGCTTTGTTAATGAAGTCAGCTAGAAGATTGTTTTATGCGGAGAATAGTAATCGCACACCCTTTAATTACGAGTTTGGTCAATGCGTTCTAAATGTTAGTTCGTTTTATTTGATTAGCGAAAATCGGGAAACGAAGGAATGCTCATTAGGAAGTGAAAAAGACAAAACTTTGTTCGTGCCTTTTTTCAAGAACTGTTAATTGTGCGAGCAACTCTAAAAGCTTTTTCATGTTTCTTCGTCTCGCGAAAGAAAATATTTTTCCTTTTCGCATCTCTTGCATTTCTTCTCGCACAGGTCAAAACTGTTTTGAATATGTTTGTATTACCTGTAGGGTTGCGTTTACTTGAGAGGCGAAAACATGTCAGCTCATTATGTGCTTTTTTATCAATTGTAATACAAGCAAACAAAGACGAAAATTTCTCTTCTCTCTCTCTCTCTCTCGAAGACACACAATGCAATAAATGCATTTGATGCGTAGAATAGAATGCGATTTTTATTCACGAATGAGAAGGCATATTAATTGATTTATTGCTAACACTGTAGTAACAAAAATTAACGTCGAAACAAAAGTGTGTAGCGGAAATGTTTTTCTTTGTTGCCACGATTCGAGCGATAAATCAACGCACTCAATGTTAAATATTACCAATATGAGATCAGTTGATAGCAGCATCGCTGATCATTACATTGCGCCAAAATTCGCATTTATCATTGTAATGATTGAGAACTTTATGCAGATTTTTTCGCATTTAAGGCATGCAAGCAATTAATTAATCGCGTAGTTTTTGCTTGGGGCCGAGCTGATTTATAAATTCACCATTGAAGAGAGAGGAATAAAGATCTTCTTTTCACTGCTTGAACATAAATTTTAATTGTTTGTAATTAATTGTATGTTAGAAAACTGATCGATTTTTTTATTTTCGAATATATGTTCAAGAGTGAAAGACAAATGATCACTCTATAAACGATTCTGTGTTTTAACGAAAGCTGACACTGAAATAAACTTCAGCGAAAATAATCTGACAAGCAAAATTTCAAAGCTTTAGGTTAAGATACTTAATGCTCATTGAGACAAATTATTAGACTTTACAGAAATTTATTTGCTTTGAAAAAATTACTCTTCGATCTATTTACACACATTTTTACACATGCAAGCAGAACTCTGGATTTCGAAGTTGACGGGCTTAAAAAAATTGTGTTGAAATACACAAGCATCTAGCTTATTCAACCTAGTATCTGCCTGACCGCAAAAGAAGAACTAATTCGAGGCATTTCGAAAAATTATTATGAATTTTAAAAACATTGCTTTCGACTTTCATTTAATTTAAAGGTAGAAGAAGCTTTACATTTAATTTTTCTTCAATTATTGAACGAATGAATGAATGCATGAATAAAATGTAGAAGAAGTCGCATTTAAAAATTGGAGCGAATGCGAAGCTTAAATGAATGCGCGCGGTGAAAAAAGCTTTTTGTCTAAATTTTTGCGTTAAAAGCATATTTCGAAGATTCAATAAACAAAAGCAACCGAATGCAATTAACGAGGTAAAAAGCTGACTGAGTGTGTTTCGTAATTAAATCCTCTCAAAAACTGCGCGCAAAATATTTATCGCGAGTATAGAATATTCTCATTATTCGGCGATAATTAATAGTTTGCTCTTATTATCGTTGACATTCGCAGAAAAACATAAATGTAGCAAAATAAAAATCGCAAGCATTCATTAATACGAACGCGTTCGGATCGATAGCCGAGTTCCGCTCGTCGAGCATTTGAGATTAGCTGCGAGTCAAATAAATCCATTCATCGCAATTAAGCTTGTTCATTTCATTAGAATCAATAGAAAGAAATCTATTTTTCGTAATTAAGCAGGATTATTAGCTAACGATCAGTTTCGATCTCCCAAAGATGGTTTATTCGAGTCAACTATTTGGTAAACTACTTTTTTTTAATTAATGGCGTATTTGCATTTGAAAAACTCAATTGAACAAAAAATATTTGTGCACTTGCAAGTGCTGAGGCAGCAAAATCGTTTTTATTCTGAAAACATTGAGAATCAAATCACTTAATTCTCTATTCTGATTGGATTATTGAATATTTAAACCATTTTATTACTTTTTTTACTTCTCCGCTTTTATTTCAAAGGTCGGTTTCTCAGAAAATGCAAACATAAGAAACAAATTCAAAGCTCATTAAACTTTTTTTCCGACTAATTTGAGCCAAAAAAGAAAGAAATTAAGCGAACCAGTCAAGGCAATGTGTCTTTTATGATAAAAGCCACTTTTCGCCAATTAATTCATCTTCTGTTTCTAATTAATCGGAAAATGCAGACGGCGGCTAACGATAACTTCACGCTAAGCTTCTTACGATTCAATGATCTGTTCATCGAATGACACCATTTTCGAGTGTGCAAAACAAGCTCAAATTATTCGCTGCATAGCAAAGAGCACTTTGTGAGGCTAATTTTAGTTTTAATTCTACTTAGAAGTTAGTTAAGTGTACAACCAAAAAAATTGTCATTTATTGAATCGCAATTCATAAGAAAATGTCTAGTTAAGCGGCAAAAGTACTTAAACAAATTAAGCGTGATTATTTCGTTATAATCAAGTTTTAAGCAAATTTAATTTTCGTTTTTTTTAATTCGACTTGTTTCAAGAAAAAAATAGCAAAAAAACGCATCATTTGGATTTATTCAAACGCTTTTGCTATTTAAACGCTATTAAATATGATTTGATCTACTCAGAAAGAATGATGCCCATGCTATTCACGATTGTATATAAAACAGATTTTATTAGCAAAACAAAAATCGCAGCCACTACTGCAGACAACTTTCAAATGCCTCGAGAAAGCTATTTACTTAAATCATTCTTATCATTTGTCATTGAGAAACTTGTAAAAGTTATTTTTATGCTTCTCTTGCAAGTTGTATTTTATTATAGCGCATAATTTATTGATGCTACAATAATCTGTTTTTGATTATTTTCTCTTGTTTGCATTATTTTTCAATGAAATATCATTCATTCATCTTTTGAATTGAATACACTTGAAAAAAATTCATCAAATATTCATTTTAAAGTTTATGAATGTTCATTCAACATTTTGATTTAAGAATTTGTTCATTTTTTAATGCTAAATAAGCAAATCGCTCTAATCAATTCAAATTTTGAATTTTTGGAACGCATAAATCTTCGAAACGCTTTAGTTTCGACGTAACTCAAAATTTAATTAATCACAAACGCATAATTGAATAAAAGATCATAAAATTTGTTTGTAAATGCGATTGATTAAGCCTTGCGATTAGTAATGCGAATTTATCTTATTAATCGCTTGTATGAACTCGCGCTGACATCTTTCACCACACTTTCGAACGATTCTTTTGACTTGTGAATGAATTAAGTTAAATTTTCAAAATACTCAATTTCAATAAACTAACAAAATTCTGTTTTGTTTATATTTTTTATAACCACTAATTTTCAATTTCAAATAAGCACACAAGTCAGATAAGCGGAATGTCAAAAATAGGAAAAAAACTTCTAATTTTAAGTCTAATTTTATAATTTTGTTAGGAAAAATGAAAATATGCAAAAATTTGCACCAAAAAATCATCAAAAAAGAATTAAAAACTTATATTTGTTTCATTATACTTTTATTATTCATATTTCTATGTTTTTTATTAACAAGGAATGCGAACTATTATTTTTAAAATCATTCTTGCTTGTTATTAATATTTTCGTTAGCATTCCTGATTATCCTAATCACTTTATCTCATTCTAAAATGAAGCAAACGCTTATAAAGTAAACCAAAATTTTTGTAAACATTTTAAAAATTAGTTTTTGAAATAATCTAATGTATCTTGAAGAACCTGTACACCGTGGCTATATTAATACGCCATCTTTCTCATTAAAAACTTGAATTTTCAATAGATAAGATTGCATTATGAATATGACACGAGTGTACTTCTCCCAATAAAAAGTAAACTGCAGCGAAAAGAATACTTCTCTGCATTTCACGAAACGTCACAATTAAAAACATTCGCTTTATTCGAGAAGAATTTGTATTTTTGTCAAAAAATCTTTCCAGACCATTAGTATTTACTAGTAAACTTAAAGTCTTGACAAGTTGATACATTAACAAGATTTTAAATGGCAATAAATGGTTTTTAATACAAAATCAAATTTGTATGTTCACTTTCGTGATATCCAACTTAACTTTCCCAGAAAAGATATTGCTCAATTGTAAAGTGATAAATAAAGATTGAACTATTGTGGTAGGATATTCCATATTGAAGAGATTTTTGTTTTCGATTATTTTGATTTCGGTCATTGTGCTTCGAATGCTAGAGTTTAGATGGCATACTATTGCCATTAAATTGTAAGACAAAACAGCGCTCGCTTTAAAAGTTGATTCGTCGAAAGGCTGATCATATAGACTTAATACATTGTTCGCAAAATCTTAAGAAAACTTGAGAAAAAATAAGAAAAAGAAAACGAAATTCAGCGTTTTTTTCACTAACTCTCATTGAGATTAAAATAATTTTGATAAGCAAATATTTAGAATTCGAACCTCACCCGCTTCGTATTCATTTTATGTATCAAATGTGTAACACTCGCGTGAAAAATTGAGTTTGTTCTAGCGTGAATTTTCGGAAAATATTTCGCATGTGAAAGTGTAAAAAGTTAGATTAGCAGAATATACGATAACGAGTAATTACGTAATTAGAGTTCAGTGTTAAACTAAAGTTTGATTAATATTTTTCACAGAATTACTTCTAGACTAAAGTGTAATAAATTTATAGGCGTTTGATTTAATTATTCGAAATTATTCTGATCACGTTTCACTAATTGTCGTGCGTACAACGCTGACCCGGCATTAATGCTTGAAAATTTGTTTTATTATGTAAAATATGTTCACTCAAATTTTTGACAAGAATAAATGCAAATGGAGTTGCTTCAAAAGCATAATAATTGATTAAACAAGATGCGTAAGTCAAAAAAGAAAGCACGAAGCGTATTCATCGCGTTTCGGCGAAAAGAGAGACAAAAATTGCGAACAATTCAAAACAGTAAAAACATTTGAAAGGGTAACTCAATTTTCGAAATGCGCTTCTCGCTTGCCTCTCGGTCTGCATCGACCGTCGATCACTTATTTACAGTGTTGACCTAATTTGGGCGAAGAATGAAAAACGCCACTTTTCTACCGAAAAATTTTCTTCTGTTTTGCTACTCGCCTGAATATGTAAGCGTACTTTGACTCGTTATGAATTTGAGCCACGTGCAGTCTTTTTGAGAGTTAAAATAAAATTTGCGCATCAATACAACAAATTTGTTACTCCGAAACGATTGAATCGAGAGCTGAATTTGAAAGCGGATTTCTTCCTCGTTATTGCCTTAATTCGTTGTTAAAAATTTTCAATTGAAGGTATTTATCGATTCGCGAATCTTTTCTTTTGCTGCAGCATGTCTACATTTTATGTATGCGGCAAGAAGGCAAAACTCACTGAAAAAGTTCAGAAAATGAGTTTATTGATTGTTTTTCATTTGCTGCAAAACGGAGGAAGCGAATAGTGAAGCCGAAAAGGCGCAAAACAAATCAATTTTAAAAACCGCTAAAATGAGCGTAAATCATTGAATAGCGAGAACATGAAAAAGCGATTTTCGGAAGCCGCGAACAGTAAAATAATCTTAGCAAATTTATATACTTCGCGTTTGTTAGTATTATGTCATAAAGCAAACTAATTTCGCGAATTATTGCTCGACAAACTTTCATAACCGCATTACACAATGCGATACATTTAGGCAATCGAACAATATTTGCTTAGCTTCGAGATGCTTTCTCTCTCTCTCGAATTGCCTCGCCGTAGTCATCGATCTTAATGCGAAAAAAATAAAACATAAAATACAAAATAAATAAATGAACGTGCGGTACGTGCTGCTTATGTAAACGCACAGCGCGAATCGAGTATTAATTTTGATTAGAGCTCGAGAAATTGGAGCGCTGAAAAAAAAATGAGTAAAACTTGGATAAGTAAGCTTATGAAGCGAACGGACGAAATAATAGAGACGTGAACATATTGAAAACATAATTGGAATTGAAGGAAGCGAGAAAGTGATTAACAGTAGGCCATTTGACGACAATGCCAGCCGAAGCATAAAAAAGAATTCGAATCGATGTAAGTTCTATGGCGGCACGAAATTGCTTGTAATTACAATATCGCTCGTGAGAGTTAATAACGACGTGTACGGTTCAACGTGTTTATGATATGAATACGAATGAGGAGAGCGAAGTAACCCGATGCTCGTGTACGCTACTTAATGATTATTTGCTAATTTGATGTCTATATTTTCGAATAGCGGCAGCCATATCTTTAATTTGACAGTGTTTTATTTCCGCTTCTCCGCGAATGAGAATTACTCGAAAACAGCTTTCTAACTTGTTTCATATTAATGAGCCTTCATCTATTATTTACTAAAAGCGTTTTTCGAAAGATGCAAAAAATATTAACAAAAATGAGTTTCGCAATTCAAATTTCTTGCAACGCAACATGTAAAATAAACGCGTAGAGCTCTCTCTGCTCTCCTAGTTTCACGTACACAAAACTTAAGTTTAAATGATTTCAGAAGAATGCGTGAAAGCGAATGCATACTTAAGCAGTGAAAACTGCATCTCTGCATCTCTCCTTCGCTCACTCGCAACTTGCAGCTATTCGTTTCAGCCGTTACCGAAGAAGTCAATTCTCTCTTTTTTCTTTCACAATACTCTTCTGTCTGCGATTGATTCGGATTCGGTGCTAAGAAAGTGAAAGCTAATATGAGCTTTGAGCGAGCGTTTTCTGCTGCTTCTTTTTCAAATCAGAGTGACACGGGCGATGCTTTCTTCTTCTCGCTCGCTCCTTGTGAACGTTTCGTTGCATAATTAAATCGCTTTGATTAATGATTTTCGCCGTTTTCAATTTTTTACACTTCATCCGCACTTTCGTCCGAAGAGTGTAATTAACGGCGGAATGCTTTTTGAATAGAATGCGCACAATATGCCCTTCTTACTCGTTGCAACCGTCTTAAATGGCTTCATAAATATTTCAAATATCATTTAGGCTTTCGAACTTTTCGAATTACTGCAATTAGCGAAGAAAAATTGCTAAATTATGGTTTATTACGCTGCGCGAGGGCAGAAGTATGCTCTTCTTGCTCGACTTTTGTTTCTCAACACACAAATACGATTCTCGATCATTTACTCAAAACATGATTCCTCTTTTCGCAATCATCTTTTTCCTTTTTTTTCCACGGATTGTTTTTTATATTATGTCTCTCGTTTTTGCTCGTCGCTTAAACATAGCGAATTCGGCTTTAATTGCATCGAAACGCATTTAATGAAAATTGCGACTGTAAAGGTGAACGATGAGTCGAATGCGGTGAATTTTGGTTGTCGATAATTACGATCGTAAAGTTAGAACCCAATTTGTACAAACTTTTATTACTTACATTGCAGAAATGAAAAGCGACGCGATGCTTGTCGATAGCAACTTTGTCTTTATAAGCCTGCGACTCTTTCCATCGCAAAATGCATTCGCATTGTTCACTTCGAAAAGCTGTTTCTTAGTAAATGCGAAAAATGAGCTCAAATTCACTGATAAAACGTTGTATTTTTATTAAACTTTGACAAAAAGCAAATCTAAAAAGTAAGACGTTGCTGAATTAAAAGTTTTTTATCGTTAAAATACGAATATTGAAAAATTTCGAATTCTAATTTAAACTTACTGAGTTCTAGTGATATTTTAAGAAAACGCTATATCTTAAATTAGTTTTCATGAATTCAAAAAGATGAACTTTTTAATAAATTAGTTGAATGAACAATAGCAAAAATTTCTAAAACGTTGACGAAATAATTTGAAATTTTTCCAACGAAGCATCGAATCAAGCCTAGCGTCAGTTTGACTTATCGCTCATCAAAACGTCTTAAAATTTGTTGCTTTTGTTTTTTTTTCCTTGTTGATACTGAAGTGTAAAGCAAGAAATGTCCTCTTTTCAGATCATTTTTTAAATTTGAGTCCAAAACGATGAGGAATTTGTCAACATTTTCCTCTACGACCATTTTTTATTGGTTTCAATGTTCATTTTTTATTTTTCGAAATAAAACAAAAGCAAAATAAAATAATGTTTTCAATTACGACCACAATTCATCTTCGGATGTCTAGCAGTAGCTGTCGACCCCAACTATGATTAGTGAGTGAAGCCGAAGTTGTATAGCACGACGAGAAGGACAAAAATGAAATCGCACTGCATTCAAGTTACATAAAGCGTATTTGAAAGCGAAAGTTTCATTTTCAAAACGTAACAAATTGCAGTCGTTTTATTCATAGACCATAAAAGTAATACGCCAGTCGGTAACGAGTGGTGTACAACACGATGCTTATGTAAGTAAGAAAATACATATGACGAACATAATAAAACCATTACTGCTAGGCCCTCGAAAAGTATTACGCTTGCCAGTTGTTTATTGTATCATTACGAGCGCTTTTTCTCCGCATTTCATATCATTTCGCGCCGCAATTTACATAAACGAATCGCATCCGTATGATTAATGTAACCAGGTAGTATTTTGCGTTATGCAACCGAGTTTCGTGTCGCTTTTGCGATCGCACGAAGAAAGTAAAATTAATAGTTTGGGCGAATCCTCGTGCATTTCACTATTGCAATCTTCTTTGAGAAAACAGTTTTCAGACGACATTCTTTTCTTCTGTGAAAGGATTTGCATTTTAAAATTTAAACTGCAATTGCAACAAATATAAGAAGCAGAGATTTGTTTTTTCTTTCGTTTTTTATTTTTGCAGCTGAGATTGTTTAAAGAATAATTTTTTCGTCGAAAATGATTGAATATTTTATGTAAAATGCGAAACATTCTTTTCTCGAATGTAAAAATCCTCTTTTCTTGTAACTATAAAACACAGAAAAGCGAATTTCTATAGTGTGCTACTCTTGTTTGTGTGCAGCGTATTTTCGCTATTATTTCTTCGCTGAAGCAGTAGCGAAAATAAAATGTAGAGCAAGACGACAATGGCATCAAAAAGCACTGTTTTGCCTGCGAAAGCAGCTGAAAATGGCGAGAATGGCAAGCAGCTACTTCGGCTTCATTTCGAATTTTGCTTCCTGTTATATCATAGCGTTGAAGTAAAGTTCAGAGTTCTCGTAATAGGGACTTCCTCTCCTTTACCATCTCTTCTCTCGATCATAGTTCAGAAAGCGATGCTTAACTTTTATCCGAAAGACTATTGCGCCGAATTTCACTGAAAGCAATGAAATGAATCACAGTATCTTTGTCGTCGTCAGTATATAATTATGGTGTGGTTTCATCATTTGTTACATTCTTCAAGCGTTTTGGTTTGCTTAAAATTATAGCTTTGAAGCATTCGAATTTGTAACGTTCACCCGTTTCATGCGCCTCCCGCGCTCGCACACATCATGAATTAACTTATGATTAAGTTTAAAGCAATTAGAGAGGGACGCACGCATCGTGCGCGAAATTACTAGAATGACATCGGAAAAGTTTTAAAGTACACCCCGTAATGGATTGCTCGGCTAGATGGACACACTCCCCTCAAGCGGTGAGGGGAAAGATGGAAGCAGAAAATGATGTTTATGGGAATGCTAGTCGACGAGTATAGAGCGCTTGGAGCAAGAAAATGAGTGCTTCTGCAGTTACGATGTGTGTAAGTTTTAGTTTGGGTGCGATTGTGTTGCACAGACAAAAGCGTAGTATGAGAGTTGCGTTTACAAGAAGGCAACAGATGAAGTATTGGATAAATTAGGTCTCACGAGAACTTCGTCAAAGCCGTTGTCGGGTTTAACGAAGCGTTCTTCGTTGGACGCTGCACCAGAATCGAAAGCATGAGGTGTTGCCTTTTCTACTACAGACGCTATTATGCACCCTCGTGAAGTATAAGAAAAGCGCGCTTTCTTCCTCCCTCTCTCATTCTTCGCTTTGTTTCGCTCCATTCGAAAGCTAAAGCAGAAGCATATTGTCGCATAGAGGAGAATGTGTGAAATGGACACTTGAAGTGTATGAAATAATTCCACTTCGCTTTCATTTTGCAAATATTTGTCACTTTTGACTCTAATCTCAGCAAAAGCTATCAAATGGAATGCGAAATTCCAAAATAATAGCAAAGCATGAAGTGAGCATTTTGTTCGCGAAGAATTACTTTTCAGAGTAAAACGCGCATTTGCATATATCATCGCAATCTGCAGCAATGTTTCCTCAAATGACAAAAACTAAACGCTCACAAATTTAAATGAATTCGAATCGGTGTTTCGCTCTCAGCGATTTGCTTCTTCGCGCAAAACGAACTTTAAAGTAATTCGCTATTCACGGAGCTTAAAGAATGCATCGAAATAACTCACTTTTTGAAGTGTTCCTTAACAGCAAATGCAATAAAATAAAATTGATGCCTGCATTACGCGACGTCTCTTCCGAGTGTAAATGGATCGACGTCAAACAACATTTACAAAATCAATTCATGCTGAATAGGTGAAGTAGTGACCGCTGTTATACACTTTAACTTCTACCGAATGTGCAAACTTTTCGGGCATTTCTATCCAGCGAAGAAAATGCACACATTTCCTGATTGCTCTGAACCATATTCGTTTTCAGTTTAAACGCCTCATTTCAGCTTGAATTCAAAACATAATTTGTATACACACAACGATACGAGCGTTCCGAAGAAAACAATTAAGCGAGTGAGTGAGTGAGAATTTGTGTCTGCTTTTAATGGCCATACCTGATTGGAATCGTGAATCAATACAGCGACCATTTAGATGGACAAATTGTGACTTGCGGTTTTGTTAACAAGCGATGCAAATGAATTCTTTGCGAAAAGCGAAAAAAGCAAAAAAAAAGTAAGAAAAAGCAACTGCAGCCTCGCGTTTGATCAAATGCTTTTCATTACAAAATGTACATTACGCTTGATATTATCTTAGACTGTGTACAGATTTTATTGCGGGTTGCTTTCAAGCCTGTAGTATAAGCGTTCGTTGTTGTGTAAGTTGAAATCTCGCTACTGTCACGCGATGATATTTCTTTTCAAATGCAAACACGTCGAATTTCAAAGAATTAAACAATTGAGATCTTATACTTTGTTCAACGCCTGTCATTTCACATTCTTTTCTAGAATTATGAAAATAAATCTCTAAATTAAGTTTAGTAAAAGGAAGGCTAAATTCTGATTTATCGAATATCGAGCATAAAATGAGCATTAATACAGTATAATACGAAGCAAGTGAAATAAAAATCAACAATGAAACTGACATGTATACAGTTTTGGAGAGATTAATTGCTTATCTTTTCAGTTTAAAATGTATTGAAAATTTTTGCTTTAAAATAGAAAAAAAACAGTAAGAAAAGTTGAAAAGAGTATTCTGACAAACAGTTTTTGTGTAGATTAATTCGAAAAAGAAGTGAAAGAGTTGCAGAGCTCTTCTGATATATTTGAATCTAATTTAGTCTCTTAATGCTCCTGAAAAACTAAGAAGCAGACAGTCAAAAAAATTTCTTGTGATAAAATTACAAATAATTTGTCGAATACGTTGAAATAAATAATATTGTAGACAAAAAAAAATGTTTGAAATTTTGCACAGCATAAAATTCGCAACATTAAACTTTTTGTTTCAAGAAAAGTAGTACTTTGTGCAAAAAAGTGTATTACTCCAGAAAGCATACTTCACTGCA
The DNA here is from genome assembly GCA_003675995.1 of Dinothrombium tinctorium. NCBI lineage: Eukaryota > Metazoa > Arthropoda > Arachnida > Trombidiformes > Trombidiidae > Dinothrombium > Dinothrombium tinctorium. The sequence continues at coordinate 1,759 of NCKU01001248.1, read as the reverse complement.
TTACAAAAAGCGTCATAATTGCATTTTATTGAAAGCAAATTTTCGATATCAAACATGACGTTTTTTTGTAATGCAGTGAAGTATGCTTTCAGGAATAATACACTTTTTGCACAAAGCAGTACGCATTTATTTATTTATTTCAAAGAGAAGCACTTGAGTAATTATTAATGAATAAGCAACAAGACTTTGACAAGCAAAGGTTTTCAAATATTCTTACGAGTAAAAATTTAACATAGGCTTGCGTTAGTTTGAATTTTATTCATATAAAAATTTTCACTGACAACTTCTATACACAAAAAAGTTCTTTATGCTTAAAGAATGTTAAATTTTGAAGTGAAAGTTTTTAAGTCCATCCCGATCGAAACTTTCTATTTATTTTGTACATTGTAAAAAATTTTTATTTATTCATTGCTAAATATCAAGATGAACTGCCATGAGATCTTTTTTCTGAAATCTCACATCCATAATGACGTTTTGATGATCCAAAATCTTGTCAAAATTTTCTTTAGGAAGAACGCATTTTTGAACAATCAACTAATTTAATTTCATTCGACCATTGATTTATTTACATTACAGTTTTGCTCAGAGTAAACCAAAATATTATTGAAATTGAATTAATTCAAATTCAAAAGTAAATTTTAGATTTAAAATGCTCAAATATAAATTTTACAAACTTATTAGATTTTAAAATTAACAGTCGACATTTATTTTAATTTATGCAAATAGCGAGAATAAATTAATCCGTCGAAGCAAATCAAATTCAAACAAACCAAAATGTCTATTTCGAATTTAAGCGAAAGTTCGACAAGCCAATTGTAAAAAGTCTCGAAGTAATCAAGTAGTTGAACGAAAGAGTTAAATTCTCGACGTTTGAATGCTTAGTGCTCATAAAAGTGAAGCTCGCCTTTGTATAGAAAGTAAGCGAATGAGCGAAGTTTCTCATGAATTCTTTGCTGGTTCAAAGACAAAAATCGATTCAAAATTTTTGAATATTACGAGCTTATGTAAAGCGGAGTTGAATGCGCTTTTCAAGCAAAAAGAAAGTTATTCAGTTTCCATACTTTTTACTGACACTTTATAACTTGTGTTCATAAAATTTTTTTGCTTCTGTGTACTTTATAAGATGTGATAAAAGCAAAACGCTTTGCTGTTGTCTTACAATTCTAAGCGCTGACAACAAAAGGGAAATACTTTTTCATTAACTTTATCCTTTGTGTTCTGAGTACGCGTTCGCTTACATTGCTCCAAATCTCACTTTTCTCCTTTTCGGACTTTTGTGTACAAATTGAGTTCTCAATCTTTGCTTCATTTCTGTCACTTTTGCGAATTCATTGTGTAAATGGGAGAATATTTCGAGTGAGAAAAAAATAATGAATTAATTAAGAAAGAAAAATGGCGTTAAATGCGAGCGAATGTTTACAGATGCAAAGAAGACAGATAGCAACGTAATGTAAACGCTTAGAATCTGAATGCAAAGTATGGTAAAGCGACAGGCCTCTTCCATTATCCGTTGCATAAACACGGATCATTACACTCTAAAATCGAGCTTTTGCAAAAAGGGAGCATTCGAAGAATATGCATTCGTTCATATTTATAAAAACTTGGTTTACTTTCTTGAAGAAATTTCGCTCGAATCATTTTTTATTTTCGATGCATATGTTACGACGAAGATAAAAGCGCTGCTCTTAAGAGTTTCGTGTAACCCACTTCTTTCTTCAACGCAGCGACAATCTCTGCTTTGCATAAATAAATAATTAAA